>JANITW010000002.1:67300615-67322455 GCA_027564335.1 Erythroxylum williamsii
ACATAAAAGGTCTATAAAGGAGAAAATGAAATTTGAATTAAGTTGGACTTAATTGAGAAGTTTTAGAAACTTTAAGGGTCAATATGTGATATTTGATCTTATAAGGATTAATTAATAATTATAATTAAAGTTTGACTTTACTTGTAATTTTAATAAAATCAAAGGATATGAAAAATAAGAATTTTCTTATAAAAGGATAAGTTAGAAAAATGGATGCTAGCACTTTTTACATTTTTCCTCTCAAATTCGATTTGAGCTTTCTCTTAATAGATATGTGGATATCATTAGAGGTCAAGGAATTGAACGGCTCGTGGAATTGACAGTTTCGAAAAAATAGAAAATTGTAACAAGAAATCGGAATAGGTTAGTATAGCTTTCTCAATTTCTTATTTTATGTTTCTAATTTAATTATGTGAAAGTTGATTTTATGGAAAATTTTTTATATTATTTCCACTGCGCTAAGATTTGATCTTGTGTAATTTTTCCAACAACTTCTCATCCTTCAGCTTGTGCGGGGCGTATTAGATAATATTTGTTAGTTAAGATAATTAATTTGAATAAGATTAGATTTTATTCATTGTATCTTTATTACTTCTATATATAGATGACTTGTAAATTGTATTATTATTATCACCGTTACTCAATACTTAAACAGCAAAGACTTCTCTTTTATCTAAGTTGGATGATTCGGTAGGATATGTAAATAAGTTTTTCTTTTTCACTGTTGTCGTTTACCATTCTCTTCTGAGCTTTCCTGTGCGCAGGGAAAGCTCAAAATTGGAAAAAACACGAGCTGTCAATAGTAGCAGCACAAATTGGTTTTCAGCATAGTAAGTTTAGTTAATCCAGTCCAGGATACCTGCAATTAAATGTCTCCATGAATCGTCTTCTGAAGCAGTCGTTATTTCGATCAGGTGACTGACTTGATGTGTATATCCTTATTAGCTTCCCTCGCTTGGATTCGTACATACAAAAGAAGCAATGCACGGATATGGTCCTCCAAAGTATGCATATCATACTCCTGAAAAAAAGCGTTTTTGGATCAATTCAAATCTGCACCTTCAAATCGTGTATTCCACGTAGTCCCAGTGCCCTTTGCTCATTCGTTTATGGGCTTGAGGATAAGTTGATTGGTGACAGGATGTGTTCAGAATTATTCTGTTTCTTTCCAGTTGGCAGAAGATTTTTTTTTTTGAAGCGGAAGATCCATTATTTTTTGGAAGTGCACAAGGTAACTCTTCGAATTGACGTAATAATATCCAAATTACGTCAATTGGGCATTTTGCATTAGACAAATCTTTTACGACAGACTTGATCGAAAGAGTATAAGTAGGAGGATTCAAACACAAGATCTTTTAATCCCATACTCTCTTACTCCACCAACTCGACCACTTCTTGAGCGGCAGCAGAAGATCAATCCACTCGCAACTATTTCCTTTACTTTTAGACGTTGATTTAAAACAAAGAGTACTTAAACCAAACACCAAACTAACTTAATATAATATTTTAATAAATATATATTTTTAATAAATATTTATCTCATATATTTTATTTTATAAATTGATTAAATAAATATGAAATAAAGAATGTATAAATGTATGAGTAATCAATTAGATGCAAGGCATGAATCAAGCGAAATGAACACAGAGAAACTAAAAGAAAAGGAATGCTGCATGATAATTGATGTTACATTGAAAGATATATTTGTGCTTATCTAGTTTGATACGAGCTTATTCTGCAGTCATTTCTCACGTGGGATTATACTCTCTCTTCACCTTGCATGTTGGATTGGCGAAAGGTGACAACTTGCCGTCCATTAGACTTGCAACCAGTCCTGTATCTGTGCTTGTGATAGATTGAATTGCTCTGAAATAGAATCACATTCTAATACATGATGATTGCATTCACAACTCTGTTGCTCCAGCAGTCTCTCTTTGCTTACTTAGCGAGCCCTCACACACAAAGTTGCCGAGACACCACCTGTAAAATTATAAATAATATAGAATATTATCTCGTAGATTGTGCTAAACATGATCGTTTCATATGCATATAAAAACAAAGATTCACATATTTGAATTCTTGTTGTGCTTCCACCGGTTAAAGAACTCTTGTTACCAGTTTTATTGCAGAGATCTTCTTTTGTGTATAAAACTTGATGAAGAAAAAAAAGAAGAAGTAGATACACGCTGATGTATCACATCTTAACGTTTCGTTCATATGGGTTTCATATACAACCAATAAACTTAACTACCTTTGGTAGTTATTTTAAGAATATTGACCATAATACCCTTCATGGGTGTATATGAGTCATTATCTCTCATTCACACATGATGAGTTTAATCTCATTAAAAATAAACTCTGCAGTGTTTATACTTGTTCAATAGCTGGTGTTACCAGCATATGACGAGAGCACATTGCTATATATCCGTTAGGATTATATGACATCTTGATTAACAAATTTATCCTGTGACTTATGAGTCCTTAAGTAGACTTTGTATGCTATACCTTAGGTTATATCTTGCATTTGTACTTTTCTTTGATCTCATTTAGTTTCTTATATCATGACTGTATTCAAGTTCTCTACTAAAGAGATGATGACTATCTTTGAATACTTTTTATGCGAGTCATTGATCTAAAAAAATAAATGACCTTCCTTTGTTCTCATTTCTCTTTTAAATTAAATTAAATTTACTTTCTTAGAATATTCCATAGGATCGCATCTTGCATAATTTTTTGGCAATAACCTAAAGTAGTAAACCTTAAATTCAATTCTAAAAAATGAAACAAGAGTCATAAGAGTATATGATGAGGTTCTTCTCAACCTCAAGGGTCTCACAGAATGTAAGATGAGATCTGGAGACTTACATTAATCCCTTTTGTGGTCAGTTGTGCATACATGGTACGAGTCATGTACTACGGTATTTACCCACTTCGTTTAACTTGAACATCTTTCATTCAAGAAATACCGTACATATGATAGTTCAAACATACTTAATGTTTAACTTGAGTTCACTTATCTACTCAAAAAATTGTTCAGAACTCACATCTGGCAACGTAAGATAGATATAGTGATTAATAAATCACTTTGAACTAATTTCCTTGCAGCATTTATGGTTAAGTTTCTCCCTCTCAATTATCACCTAAATAATAAACTTTAAACATGCTTTATCTCTAGCGAGCATAAACACCAGAGGTGATTTCCCGTGTGAGAGGACCAATCTATAATATGTCTCATATATTTGTGATTCATCCCAAAATATATTTATGCAAAAAACACATATATTCATGAATCAAATGATACACAATGTATAATCTTCATCACATATTATATCCAAAATATGACATTATAATGAATGAATATACATAGAGAAATGTTTATTAGTACATTTCAACATCTACGTAGACCTAATGACTTTACATGTTCAATGTATACATCTCTAGAAATTGGCTTTATCATTGGGTCTGCTATCATATCTCGCGTAGGTATATATCTCATATTCACTTCTTCTCGTGCAACTATATTTTTCACATAATTATCTTTGGTATCTATGTGCTTTATCTTACAATAAAATTTGGGATTTTTAGTATAAACAATTGCAGCTTGACTATCACAATTGATGGTCACTAGATTAATTTCGCTTTTAGTGACTCCCAAATGCATTAAGAATCGATGAAGCCACACAGTCTCGTGTACTGCAGTTTAGAATACCATAAATTCTGCTTCCATTGTGGATAATGCAACGCAAGATTGTTTATTACTTTTCCACGACATTGCTCCATAGTTTAGTAAGAATACATATCCTGAGGTAGATTTTCTTTCATCTAAATCTCATTTCCAGTCTACATCTGTATAACCTTGTATACGTAGATCATTACCTTGATAACATAATGCATAGTTCACAGTTTCCTTTAGATACCTCAATATTCTCTTTACTACTTTCCAATGTGCTTGGCCTGGATTTGATTGATATCTGCTCACCATCCCAACAGCGTAACAAATATCTGGTCTTATACATATAATTGCGTACATAAAACTTCCAACTGTACTAGAGTAGGGAACATTCTTTATTTGTTCCCGTTTTTGTGGCATTGACGGGTAATTTCTCTTACTAAGGCCTTCGTTTTTAGCAATAGGATTATCAGTTGGTTTGGAATCTTGCATACGGAATCGTTTAAGAATTCTTTGAATATACATCGCTTGTAAAAACGATAACAATCTCTTCGAACGATCTCTTGAAATCTTGACTCCAGGAATGTATGCCGCTTCACCTATGTATTTCATTTCAAATTCAGATGATAACCAATATTTGATTTACGTAAGAAACACAAAGTCATTAAGAAGCAATCAGTATATCATCCACATATAAAGATAAAATCATGAATTTATCTTTGGATCTCTTAACATATATACAATGTTCTTCATTGATCATTTGAAAATCATGCGAAATGATTACGTTATGAAAACGAATGTACCATTGTCTTGAGACTTCTTCAGGCCATAAATTGATTTTAATAACTGATATATCTTATTTTCTTGACCTGCCTTGATGAAGCTTTCAGTTGTTACATATAGATTTCTTCATCTAATTCTCCATTGAGAAAAACAGTTTTTACGTCTATTTGATGTAATTCAAGATCCATACTGGCTACTATAGTAATAATAAGATGGATTGAAGCAAACTTCACAACATGTAAAAAAGTTTCTTCGTAATCAATTCCCTTCTGTTGTATATATCCTTTTGCTAAAAGGCGTGCCTTCTATCTTTCGATACTTCCATTAACTTTTCGCTTAATTTTGAGAACCCACTTGTCCCCAATTGCTTTACACCCTTCAGGGAGGTCAACCAAGTCCCATACTTGATTTGAGCTTAACGAAGTCATTTCTTCTTTCATTACTTTCATCCATTCTTCTTTAAGAGGGCCAGTACGAGTCTTATTTACATTCCTTGGCTCTTCTTCCCCTTGCGGAACAATCATATTAATTTTTTCCTAAATCTCAAAACGACATTGGGAAATTATTCCTCGATTACTTCATTTTAAATGAGGTTCATCATAAACAAATTCATGATTGATCTGATTGCTCCCACTCAGATTAGTCATCATAGAGAACCTTTCTGTAGAATTGCTTTCACTTGGTTAAAGTTTCTCATCTTGATTCTTCATAACAGAATCATTCTGATCAAGCGACTCATAAAACAATATATCTTTACCTATTTCGCCTTACTTGGGAAAATTATTAACTAAGAGTGTTACATCTCGTGATTCAAATTCAGTTACACCTCCATTACCTTGTTCACTAATGAACACATATCCTTTTGAGTATTATGAGTATCTAATAAAAATACTTTTTCTCCCTCTTAGACTTAATTTCTCATGTTTGTGAGAGAGATCATGAATATAGGATGCACACCCCAAGGTCTAAGACTTGACACATCAGGTCTCTTACTAGTCCACAACTCCTATGGTGTGCTAGTAACTAATTTCGTGGGCAAATGATTTAAGTATATAGGTGACTGCTAGCAACGCATCACCCCAAAAAGTGAATAGTAAATTTTCTTGGGCCATCATGGACCTAATCATTTCTAATAGCGTCCTATGTCATCTTTCAGCAATGCCATTTTGTTGTAAGGTTCTAGGAATTGTTAATTGCCTTTCTATTCCTTTCTCTTCACATAAAGCCTTAAACTTTTCTGACAAGTATTCTTGTCCACGATCAGTTTGTAATGCTTTTATTTTCTTATCTAATTGATTCTAAATCAAGTTCATGTATTTAATGAAACAATCGAATGCTTTCAACTTATGAGAAATCAAATAAACATGACCATACTGAGTATAGTCATCTATGAAGGTGATGAAATAAACTAACCCATGTCTAGCCCTTACATTCATTGGACCACAGATGTCAGAATGAATTAATTTCAATGTATATAAAGCTCGTGTTCCCTTTCCAAAGGTTTTCTTGCTATTTTACTAGATAAACAATGCTCACATGTAGGTAGATCTATTTGACTTTGATTTCCTAAAAGTCCTTCTTTAGCTAATGGATTGATTCGATCTTGACCAAGATGACAAAGTCAAACATGCTACAAAGTTCCAACATTATTGGAATTACTAAATGTAAATAGTGAATAACTAATATCATTATTTTCCTTTAACAAATCTAGTACAATAAAACCATCCAATAAAAACCATGACTGTAATTAATAGATCTAAGATACAAATCCATTCTACCGTTGTGGAAATTTATATTAAAACCAAGTTTAACCAACATCAACACAGATAAGAGATTCCTACGAATATGTGGAACAAATAATACTTCATGTAGGATGAGGGGTCGTCCTTTATGCATGCCCAATTTACATGTGCCAATTCCTTGTACAACAACTCTGGAATTGTCACCTACAAAAAGCCATCGACTACTATGTGGGAGTTTACGAAACTCAACGAAGGCATCTCTATACTTCGCTATATGGTTGGTTACTCCTGAGTCTGCAATTTATAAAGGATATGATTCAGTTAGAAAAATATAACAAGAAACTTTCACATAACAAATGTTTGTACTATAAAGTTGTACCTTCTTGGGCTTGGTACAATCTCGAGCAATATGGTACTTCACATGTTTCATGCTCTTCTTCTTGAAGGGACGTTTTTCCTTTCTACGTTGGTTCCATTTTGCCTTCTTGGATTCATGAGGAGAGTAGTTGAATCTCTTATTATTCTTCCACTTGGGTCCACTATGATGCTTGCGTTTTTGTTCATAGCTCCATATGATCTAGAACTAATTGCATATACCTCAGAAGACATCTTTGAGGCTTCAAGACACTCCTCCTCCAAGATGAGATGCCCTGTAGCATCTTCCATTGTCTTGATGTTCTCATTATGAGTTAGATGCATCTTCATATGCTCCCAACTTTGAGGTAGTGAATGAATCACAACTTGTACTTGTTGCTTATCAGAAAGCTCATGACCAACATCACATAACTCACTTACCATGTTGGATATTTTCCTAAGATGTTTTTCAATTTTATCATCTGGGCACTTCTTATAAGTATCAAACTTAATTGTAAGTGACCTCACTTTAGTCACTGAAGCACCTCCAAAATGAGCAGCCAATGCTGGCCACATGTCCTTTGCAATTTTGAATTTACGGAACTCGTTCATGATATCATTATCCATGCTACTTAGCAATGTGATGCTAGCTAAAGAGTTCTTCTTTTTTCACAATTCATATGCATCACGATCCCTCTTATGTTGGGCTATAGTGCCCTCCTCAGGAACTTCCATAGTTAGGTTTAATGATTCAAGAGCCTCTTCCTCCTCCAGCACATATTGGATTTTTGTATTCCAGATTTTATAATTGTCACCTTTGAGTTTCTCACCCTTATTGAATTCAGCAACAATATTCTTTGAAGCAGTAGCCATTTTACTTTTTATTTGAAACACTAAGTTTCTACGATAAGAAAGAAATATATATGCACATTAATGTCATATTAATCATTCATAGAGTAAATAATTTGATCACAATTCTTTATGAAATAAAAAATCCACTAATGTATTCAATCATCATTCATACAACAATCAAATCCTAATTGCTTTAGTCTAGACTAATTCTTATATGATATACATGTAAACATATTACATAAAAAATAAGACTTTGTTTTTATAAAAAATTGTATTAAATGCACTACAACCTACTAACAATCTATAGGTAATGAATCCGACGCGGAAGTGAGTTCACGAGTTCGCGTGACATAGTTTGCGAAGTTCAATGTACAATAGCTCTTACTATTTTTATTGAAAGATCTATAGGATATAAAGTCCAAATTAACTCTCTTCTATGCATCTCTTTAATAAGTGTCATCAATAACAAACTATAAGTCTTCTCGTTAGGCATATTATTCTAGATCATTCGTAACAATTTACCTTGAGGCTGACGTAATGTTGCAAGCAAAGTCATGTACTTTATTTCGACATTTGTATAAGCTCGACAACCTTCAAAGCATAATTCTTACATCATGTTATTAACTGAAATAACTTGTTGTGTTAGACCGTCTCCAAGCATTAAATGATTGTTAACTAATTTTGCATATATACTACCAATACGTTTCTTCTGTGCCTCACATTAAATAAGCTTAGGCGTTCGCTTAATAATAGGCATTTTCCTGAAAAACAAATTTTTAAGAATCAGAAGAGTACACAAAATAAACAAATTATTTTGTCTAACATATATCGAACTCATGCTCATATTATGGAAACAATTTAATTCTATTAGCAATGTATTGAACTATTCAAATAATGCTATTAATTTCTAAACAATTAGAAACTTATTTCTAATATTCAAATATGAATAAGATAAATAGAATTAGAAACTTATTTCTAATTTAAATTATAATTGAACTAATCAATTTATCTTAGTTTAATTAGAAACTAATTTCTAATGAACCCCTTTCTAATTTAGCCTAAACAAATTAGTTTTCTTTACAAATAAAAAAATAATTTCTAATATTTTATATTAATTAGAAACTAATTTAACTAACTTAATTAGTTTGGATAAATTAGAAAACTTATTTTTAAATTTTTTATATTATTAAGGCTTAAGCCTTCAATCTTAAAGAAAGAAAGTCATATTTATTATGGATCCAAGTCATAACCCATAAGGCATCCCATAGACATGACCCATTTATTGTTATTATAACATATATCTCCAAAGACTATAACAAAAACATCCACGTGTCTTGTTTATTTTCAAGAAGAAGAGAGGTCTTCTTCCTCCTCTTCTTTGTGGTTCGATTCTGCCTCTTTGTTTTTTTTTCTCTTACTACTACTATCTTTGGATTCTTGTTCTAATAATAGTATAAAAACTATAACAAAAACTTTGGCTGTTTTTCTTATACTTGTGTAAAATATGACGACAAATTCGTAAAAGGAATATTGTTCTAATAACAGTGTAAAACCTATAACAAAAAAATCTTTAATAACAAAAAAAAACAAACTTTGGCTTTTGTTCTTATACCAATGTACATCGTGATGACAAATTCATATCATTATGCAGAAATTCAAAAATGTAGATTTATGCATGCATATAACATTAAAAAAAAGTTTTAACTTGCTATGATACTAATGTAAGATTATAAATAATATAGAATTTTATCATGTAGATTATGTTAAACAGAATCGTTTCATATGAATATAAAATAAAGAATCACGTACTTGAATTCTTGTTGTGATTTCACTAGTTAAAAAACTTTTGTTACTAGTTTTACTGCAGAGATTTTCTTTTGTGTATAAAACTTGAAGGAAGAAAAAATAAGAAGTAAATAAATGCTGATTTATCACATCTTAACGTTTTGGATCATATGGGTTTCATATACAACCAATAAACTTAACTACCAAAACTTAACTATGGTAGTTATTTCAAGAACATTGACCATAATACATGTTTATGCTTTTGGATCAATTCAAATCTGCACCTTCAAATCGTGTATTCCACGTACGTAGTCCCAGTGCCCTTTGCTCATTCGTTTCTGGGCTTACGGATAAGTTGATTGGTGACAGGACGTGTTTAGAATGATTCCTTTTTCTTCTCAGTTGGCAGAAGGTCAATCCACTCGCAACTAGTTCCTTTGCTTCTTGACGTTGATTAAAAACAAAGAGTACTTAAACCAAACACCAAACTAACTTAATATAATATTTATCTCATATATTTTATTTTATAAATTGATTAAACAAATATGAAATAAAGAATGTATAAATGTACGAGTAATCAATTAGTTGCAAGGCATGAATCAAGCGAAATGAACACAGAGAAACTAAAAGAAAAGGAATGATACATGATAATTGATGTTACGTTGAAAGGTATATTAATTTGTGCTTATCTAGTTTGATATGAGCTTATTCTGCAGTCATTTCTCACGTGGGATTATACTCTCTCTTCACCTTGCATGTTTGATTGGCGAAAGGTGAAAACTTGCGGTCCATTAGACTTGCAACCAGTCCTGTATCTGTGCTTGTGATAGATTGAATTGCTCTGATATAGAATCACATTCTAATGCATGATCATTGCATTCACAACTCTTTTGCTCCCGCAGTCTCTCTTTGCTTGCTTAGCGAGCCCTCACACACAAAGTTGCCGACACACCACCATTGCTAAGTGCTGTTGCTTTCTTGACACGACTATGCCTATTTCACGGATTTTAATTAATGGCAACGAGGACGTCACTTGCACCACCAAGCATTCTAATTATTTTCAGACTTGAATTTGATACTTAGTGTGTATATATACATGTGCGCTTGAGTGCATATACTTAAGAAACAACCTATCTATTAGTTAGTGTAATAGATAACGGTACCTTAGTTACATATCCCGGATCGAATATGAAAGAGCAAGAAACGAAGAAATGCGAAAAATACCTAATTTCAGTCTCTGTAACTTCAAACAAGGTTTTCAAAATCAAAATGAATGTGAGTCCACCGCCGCCTTCAAGAGAATTGCTCTCCGGGACGCAAGTAAGGTCTTTCTGCAGTTTTTTCAAAACGTTAGTTCTTGTAACAGCTAGAAAATTCTTAAGTTTACGATTGATATATGAGCAACCGTAGAAAATTTTAACCTTTATATATAACATTCATATGGGGCTTCTCCATCAAAAGACCGATATGGGTCTGGTTCACACTGATTGTGATCCATTTTTCACAAGTACTTCGACCCATTGATTTAGATCATTTATTGAACCACTTTATTATCTTTATCTGGATTAAATTACGTAACTTAACTGATAAACTACTGAAAAATAAAAAATGCAATTAAATGTTGTTCAATTTTATGGGAAATGACAAAATTATCCAACGTTCTTCCCCTTAGACAAGCATTAAATGTAGTTTTGACTCAAGTTTAAAAACAATTTAAAAACTCGATTAAGTCACACTATTAAATTAGTTGACTAGGTTTAAAAACAAAATATTTGATACAAAGATAACGAAAGTCCATCATTTCGCTCTACAAGGCTTTTGATACTGAAAAGTATCAAATGCATATGTCATGTGCGACACAGATTCAATACAATCACGTATACCTAATACCTCACTAACATGAATGGAAAAATAGAGTATGACAAACTAGGATGATACTTTTATGATCTAAATTATATCATCTTCGTTTGTAGGTCTCGATTTCTCCAACTTTATGCTAAACTGCATAAGAGACATCCTGTTTTGTCCTACCGAATGCTAAACAACATTAGAGAAAACTTGTTTCCTCTCAGCAAATGCTAAACTATATTAGAGAAAATGTTTATGTTCTTCAACTAAATGCTAAACTGCATTAGAGAACCTTTATGGGCTTAAAAACTTATATCCCCTTATGTTATGTCAAAATTTATGGATATCTGTATAAAACCGTATGCGTCTAAATGTTATAGGCTCAAGGTCAATCTATATATGCCCAATGACTTTTAAATACTTAAGATCGATACAAATCTTAAGATTTTTATATGTATTATGGCAATATACGATAACCTGTATTACCGAACATAAACGATGATAAACTTTATTGATGAATCATCATATTATCATAATATATCAAAATGTACAAATGTACATAGAGCAAACATAATGATCCATTAACTAACAATGTATAAGTACTTCAAAACACCTATATTGTATACTTGTGTCACAAACACAAGTGGGCAAAATTTTTTAATTAAATGATCAACTATCATTTCCTCAGTCCTTAAATGCTCCAAACTTTAATATCACCTTTGTGTATCAACACCTTTATGACAAAATAATTGATTTTTAAATGCTAATACCTTATGATATTCTTTGTTGTTATTAAACAACACAACAGGAAGATTATTATAGTACAACCAAATGGGTCTAGCCATTGAATCAACCACATACAACTCAAAAATTAAATTTATGAGCTATACCATCTATGAAGCAGCCCCATTGCATTCACTCTGCATGCATATTCCAGGAAATTATCCGTATCTACTTGACACACTTCCATGACATTGTACCATCTACAAACTTAAAATTACAACCTTAAGTGGACTTTTGATCATCCGAACACATAGTTAAAATTTGAATCTGAATTCTCTACAAGGTTTAGTATGTTGACTTTTCTACAAGTCAACATATAATCCTTGATTCCCTTTAAATATCTCAACATTTGCTTGACTATATTCCAATGATCTATACCTGGGTTAACCAGATATTGACTAAACATCTAACAGTAGATGCAATGTCCTGCCTAATACATACTTAAGCATACATTAGGCTATATTGTACTAGTATACGAAACATTCCTCATGGCCTCACTTATTACTTTGTTCTTTGGATATTGAGCCAAAGATTATCTCTCACTATGATAGATAGGTGCTTTTTTGCCCAAGAAGAGCTCGCCACCAACTGTAGCGACACCATTCGCTAAAACTTGTCCCTTTTTAATGCAATTACCCTGCTGAACTTGGGGTTTTTGATGCATACAAGTATTTTTGTTAGAATGTTGATACATAACTAATGGAATGCTTAGAGTATCCCCATTTCTCGATAAAATAATCTTGTCAATATCAGTATAAATTATCTTTCCCTCATGTTGACAGGTTTACAGTTAACCGTATTAAACATCTGTACCACATACTTAATGTATGACTCTGGAAGAGGCTTGATGAGTGTTGAGATCTGTTTCGGTGAATCTGAATACTTAGGACAATAGATGTTTCACAAAGGTCCTTTCTGTCAAAATGTTTAGCCAAAAATTGCTTAATCTTATGCAACATGGCTAAGACATTTGATGTGAGCAATATATCTTCCACAAGCAATAATAGGAAGATAACTTTGCTCCCCCTGACCTTACAATACATGCATCTTTTTAAATTTGTTTTCCATGAAGCCAAAAGAGGTCACAACCTTATAAAATGTAAGGTATCATTTTCACGAAGTCTGATGTAAGCCATGTATTGATCTGCATAATGCACAAATCATGTCAGTTCCATCTGGATCCTGAATCCTTTAGGTTATACCATATAGACCACTTCATAAAGGTCTTTATTCAGAAAAGTGGTTTTGACAATCATCTGATGTAACTCTATATCATCATCGTGAGGTACAATTGCCTTAATCACTCAAAATATATTCTATGAAGATATGAGAGAAAAGGTAACATAAAGTCAATATTTCTCCTTGAGTAAACCATTAGGCAACTGAGTGAGTCCATAAACTGCTGAACTCTATCTTGAAATATTTTAGGTCCAAAACTTCATTTACAATTGACGAGTTTGCAGTTTCGTTGCAAATCAACTAGCTCTCAGACCTTACTATGCTCCATGACTTGTATCTCATCAATCATTATATCCCACCACAGATCTGCATTAGGTCCAGAAACAACTTCTGTAAAACTAACTAGATTCGAATCATGTCTAATATCATAGTCCTGTACACCTGATAGACTATGTAATCATATGAGATAATAGGTCGTCTCACTCTAGTGGATTTGCCTAACTGCATTAGATCTTGTACCCCTAGGAACCAGTGTGTGTACATGTATTGATTCATGTTCCTATACAAGCACAATACAGAGACCTAGATCTACTGGACCTAACTGTATGAGTAACGGGTACATGATAACTGTAGTATATGCCTTGCTATCATCCGAAGGGTCAAAGAACTCACCATCATCATAGATATTGTATTTCAGAAACTTAGTTGTTTGTAATTCCACTATTCTAGTCCCACCCTTACAAAAAATCTAAAACTTTTGTGTATTTTTTAAATAAAAACATTGTAGCAATTTCGTACGGCAGATGTCAACTACGTGTGTCGCTGAGGGCGCATGCATGTCCTATGTTCAAAGGACGCATCTGGAGCATGTCTCACACACCAACGCTAGTGCTTACATCGCACGCGTCAAACAAGCGTTCAATCAGTATCGCCCAATGCTGAGGCATACCCTCGCTGGAAAAAGGCCATTTCTAGCAAGTTTTGGGTCAATTTTTCGCTCTTTTGGGCTCATTTTCACCCTGTTTCTCAAGACTAAACACATGTATACTATTTTTATATAATAAAATGCAAGAAAAAACTGGAAAAAAGAAGTTAAATCTCTGAAAATCTTATGGAGAGAAAACTGAAAATTTTTAATTTTTAACCACTTGATCACGTCACCGCTCTGATATCACTTGTAATACGTAGCGGTACTTTAGTTACATATCTTAAATCGAACGTGAAAAGGCAAGAAATGAAGAAATATGAAAAATACCTGATTTCATTCTCCGTAAATTCAAATGAGCTTTTTTCTCCGTAAATTCAAATGAGCTTTCTGAAGTCGTAATGAACGTGAATCCACTGCCACCTTCATGAGAATTGTCTCCGGGACACGGGTAAGGTCTTTCTACAGTTTCTTCAAAACATAAGCTCTCTTAACAGATAAGAGAATCTTTATGCTTATGTTTGATAAATAAACAACTGTAGGAGACCTTAACCTTTATGTACAACATCTATATCGGGCTTCTCCATTACAAGATCGATATGGGTCTGATTCATACTGATTGAGATCTATTTTTAACACTGACTTTGACCCATTGATTTTGATCATTTATTGGGCTACTTTATTATCTTTATTTGGATCAAATTACATAACTTAACTAATAAGTTATTAACAAATAAAAAATACAATTAAATGCTCTCCAACTTAAAAAAAGGACAAAATTGTTCAACAGTTATGAGTAAGGTTACATGCTATTGGTTCTCTTTAAATTTTGTGTGATTGCGAGATTTCTACTTAGTTGTTCTTCTTGTTGTTATAATATGTACAATTAATTTTTAAAAATTATAACAAAGCTTGATAGATTAAAGCTAGCCTCGTAAATTTTTTTGTTGAGTACATTTAGTTATAAAATTTGATCAATTTAATAATTTTGACTTAGCTCGAGGTGAGCTAAGACATCTAAAGAAATATTAAATTTGAATTTTAGTAAATTGAGTATGACAAAAAATAGGTAATTGTTCATATAGTGGTGTTCAGAAAATAGGTAATTATTCATATAGTGGTATTAAAAAACCTTATAACATTTTTTTCTTTTAACTCACGAGATGTTCTAGGTGAGCTTGAACTGTCAATAATATCTTTAAATACTTACCATGTCCAAACTATTCCCTGCTTGTGTCAGGTGGGACTTTAAAGGATGGCAAAGTACTATCAACAGACATCATGGAATCTACTTGGTAATTAATGCCATTTAGTGAAATGCTTTATGAGTTAAACTCGAACGTGAAGCATAGCTCAAATATGAGTTCAGATTTTCTGTTCGATTTTATAATATCTAATCTTGTCTATTATTTAAAACAACGCCGTTTTAACTATTAAATATGAGTTTAGAGACTATTTAATTATGTCCAATATCCAAAATGACACAGTTGGATCTATAAAATTAGTGATTTTTGGACGCTATTTTAACCATTAGATATGAGTTTAGAGACTGTTTAATTCTGTCCAATGGCCAAAACGATACAGTTAGACTTTATAAAATTAGTGATTTTTGGATGCCATTTTAATCATTGGATATGAGTTTAGAGACTGTTTAATTATGTCCAATGATCAAAACGACATGGTTGAATTCTATAAAATTAGTGATTTTTGGACGCCATAAACTTAAACAGAGAATCCTTACTTATCAAATAAATGTGTTTAAGGATCAGGCCTATAGCTAGGAAAGGGAGATTCGCTTGCCACATTTCGTGGTCAGTGTCACTTCACAGGATAATGCAAAGAGATTCACCAAAAGGAAGACTGCAAATGAGGCTTATACAAAGGACAAAGTTTAGGTGTGTGCATTGATAGCCTAAAACCATTCTGATGAAACTATTATTGAATTTGTACAACAAAAAATCTCAGGCCAATGCGCACTTCAGATAGTTGTATCTGATGCCCTTACACCTACAGATATGGGATAATGGGACCCAATGTCGATGTCAAAGGGCACTTGCACGCAGAGGCTAAAAAAGGGCACTTAGAGAGGTGTCTGTTTGTTCTCACCAAATAACTTGCATGTCTATATATGTACTGAAGGCTGGAGCTACCAAGGCCACTTCTCCTGTAGTTTTGCTATTCTGGGTTATGAAACATATGGTGACGTTAAAACGATAACGCAAGCTTTGGTGTCGACGTGACATTAAAACTTATATTACATAAAGATCTGATCATATATAGATCGCCATTGGTACAACACAAGTTTTTGATAGGCTATTTGCTGAAGCTATATGCATCTTCTCCAGTTTGCTTTTGTCTGATTTAATTGGTTGATAATATGTTGTGATTGTTCAACAATGATACAATTGAATTCGATATGCAGAAAGAAATGTATTACAGTATTCATTGACGTCAAGGTTGTAAATTATGAACCTCCTACAAGTTTGTACAAAGTGACCTGGTAACAAATTGGCAATTCATTGCCTATGAACACGGATTTGGTATAACAAGAAATCATTTGTTTTTACTACAGAGACGCATGAACGAACGACAAACTTATTGATATTGAAATCTTGTTCAAGTGGTCTCAATTGGAAGATCTTGGGGCAGCTTTCACAAACACGAGAATCGTGGCAACCCAGTACCATACCTACCCAAGGACCACCATTTACTTAAGCCGCTCGATAGTTGCCGCAGAGATGATTGTTTATCTTGAAAGCTGCAGCAGTACTGCGAGCACAAGTCGCTACTTGTTTATCTCATTCATGAAATTAACCAATGTGACCAAAACTTCACAATTGACTTGTTAGATCCATTTCAGCGAGAACTTCTGACCTTTGCTGGGATCTCTCTTGGCGATTTGTTAATGGACCACCATCAGAGTTTGGCAGTGTCAGTGAGAGAGACTACTCCTAAACTTTGCTTAGTCCTTAGCCCAAGATTGTATGAGGGTGTTTATTGATATTTTAGATTTCCATCTTGTGTGGTGGGCATATAAGCCTGTTCATATTAGCAAAATTATATCAAGTTCCTATGAGATGATTTATCATTAGCAAAAGCAAGTAACGGTACAAGTTTCCAAATGGCAAAATTTGAGTTCTTTTGCTTTTCTATCTCAAGCTTACCAACCATTAACAAGTTGACAAAAGGGTATCTGAAAGAAAGGTTTATAGAAATGTTATCTGCAGTCTAATGATGCACATAGTGGTGTTTATGTAAAGCTAGAAATAATTACTGAAAGAAAACATGGAATCCGCATTAGGGTACATTTGGTTAGCAGAAATGGTAAGTGCAATTGCAACCACTACTTGAAAAAGTGTGGACCATGAAAGGCCCTCTTCATCTCCATCATGTGAAGATTGCAAAGAGCCATACTAACAGCACTGGCTTGGCGCCTACAATTGCCCGTCACGCCATGTTGGAAACGTCTACTGTCAATCATCTACATAGGGTAGAGATCAATCCTTCCTTCCCGCCTATCATTGGATGAACTTGATTAGACCATTTTGAGATATAAGGGGTCTCCACTAGCTGTCAAATCAGCACATTTGTCCTGCGAATATACGGGATCAAATATTTTGTCTGTACGATCCTATCAACACATTTTTCTAGAACTCAGAAAAATGTCTTAATGGGATCGCCAGGAACAGGAGGTTACACGACCTTGTCTGCAAATATACACACTTTTTTTTTTTTGATAAAATGGAAATAGCTAGTACAAATTACATTACAAAACGGGAAAAACAGACTCCTGTTAAATCCTTTAGAAGGATCATGTGACACCCGGCATCTGTCAGCTGTCCGGTATAATGAGCAAGTCAGTCGGTACATTTGTTGTTCTCTCAATATATATGATGATGAACAACAATTCAGTTCCTAATAAACAGAACGATAAGATTGAGAGTCCTGAATCATCGGTCTGAAGAAGAGAGAATATCGAACACCATCTTAGAATCAACCTCCAGTTCAAGACATCGAACTTCTAGATTTTACGCTAAGGTGAGCCGGATAAAAAACCTCCATGACTCCGTTGTCATAAGAGAGCATGGGGCACCAACTGGTTGGTGGCATTAATTATAGGAGCCAATTAATCAGTTGTTGAAGACTCACGGAAGTAGAAAATATCTGCACATATAGTGGAAAATTTGAAGCATCCGAGGTTTCTAGTTCTAATCCCAAAGCTATGATATTTGATTAGATATCTGTGCCATCCTTCTCTTTCAACATCACTTCGCTGAGGTCTCATTTGGCTATTGCTAGATCCCATCACCAATTAGTCCAGATTTGAAAGCGGCTGACTTCACTAGTAACAAGCATTGCATCACTTGACAACATAACTAATTGGTGATCATTCACATTGAATTGCCTTCTAATTTTGCTTCATTCACAAAGGATTCATGTACATGTCGACTTTGCTAAATTTCACATTTTCTACAGGGGCCTACTTCATAATCTTATATTGATATGTAATCCAAAAGAAAGATCTCAAACTGAGATAAAAATTAGAAGGAACCGTCATCTTTGGTGGGTTTTAGTTCTTGTTGATGAGTCTTGATTTGACTTTGCAAACAGCTGCTTGATAGGACGAAGAAAAGGAAGAATTCCCTCCTTGCCCGATCTACACAGGAGACAAGAAAAGCAGACGAAGAAGTCAAGCATCTTTATTGCGGAAGGCAATTCTATCCAAGTGGACCAGCCAAATTACTAAGTTGGAAATAGAGTGGCGTAGGCAAAATAGATATCAACCTTGAGAACCTTCTTCTTCGCGAGCAATCCAAGTATTATATTTCTACTTTTTTGTCATTTGAACGTTTTCCATCAACCCTGGCAGGGACCAGGAAGCATTTAGAACTGTCTTAAGAACTATGCAACCACACACACGCTAGGAAATCTAAAGGAATCTCTAGAAATTTGTTGGGCAATACTTGTCTAATTCTATAATTGTGGTCTCTTAATTAATCTTAAGTTAAATAAGCAATACACAAAGTTTAAGATTTAAAAGATTTAAACGGTAATAAAATTGACTAAAGATTAAATAAAATTGACTAAAGATTAAATAAAATTAAAGAATTTTAAATATAATTAAAAGAGATTTTTCTTATTAGTCGAAGATTTTAAAGTTTAATTAAAAAATATTGTTAAATAAAAATTAATTGATATATTTTTATTTAACAATATTGATTTGGGACTACCAAGGTCGATGATGTGGTGAATTCCTCTAGAATATTGGCGCGTGCTCACCTTGGCTGTAGAATTCTGGAGAGTTCACTCGAGTCTAATGTTGGCATAGGTACTTGGTTATCGACGGGTGGTCGTCAAAGTAGATTCTCTGGAGGTTATCAACATTCTTTCTTCTTTAAATATAGTCATAAGTAATAATAATCCTTTGGTGACAGGTATTCGAGAGTTAATTCGCCAAGCATGGAGGTACAAATTTAACATATCTTTTGAAAAGGAAACAAGTGTGCTGATAGACTAGCCACTCAAGCTTTTTTAGCTAGTCCATGACTGCATCTACTCCAAGAACCCCCGATGTTTATTATGGATTACACACACCAAGATATGAAAGGAGCACTCTACCGTAAAATTCTGCATTAGTGGGGTGTATTGGTTAGAGTGGTGAGTGTTTTGTTTTGTCTTTTATCCCTTATAACTGAGAAAAAAAAAAACATGCTGGTCATTAGATTGTATGTCATGAAGATTATAAATCACTTTAGCTTCTCACCTTTTCGAATTGTATGTATTTGGTATTAAAATTCTTTTAGATCTCTTATGTGTTAATCTTTTTATTATTTATTTCCAATGGTTTAGCACAAAGTCCGCCTTTCCTTTAATAGATTCTATATAGCGCTTAGCATCATCTATAGCACTAACAGCGTTTCACGGACGGCCATGCACATATCTGTAGCTTTGTATATCTTCTTATTTATCTCTAGGGTAGCCATCTTAGATTAAAGTGTTTCCAACGACAACCATCTGTATGGCTGTATCATTGATTAGAAGGAGGATTGAGCTGTACTGACGGATACTTAATGATTAAAAAGCAACTTTCGTAAGATGCTAATATGATTCTATCTATAGATTTTCTTATAGTGATAAAGAAGCAAAATTCCATTTTTTGAAAATGGTTTTCCTGTTCGATTCCTCTTATTTAGTAAGTGATAGCTATACTCTCTACCACCCTTTGCTAAAGGAATACGAGTCAAGGCATATATACATGTAGTCCAATGCTTAGAAAAGGTAAAGATAGTCTCTTTGACTTTAATTTCTGATGTTCCGTTTAGAAACATGCAAGAATTTGGCATAACCTTGACAATTACAACGGTGTTTATGCTTGGAACATGGCCTTTATATCCTTATTAGAAGGGAAGATTCTTTTTATTCCTACGCGTAAGTTATTATGTGATGTTGAATTCAGGATCATGGTGTATGGGGCCGAGGGTTTTTCTATTCCAACGAAAGAAGAGATGGTTAATTATAGCCATCCATTACGTACACTTCTTGTATAGAATAAGGTAGAACAAAAAGCGTGCTGTATAGAAAATTTTGCAACCTTCCAAAAACGTTCCAAGTTCATCATAACGAAGCAATGGACCATCTGCTAGACACAGACAGGTCTCTGATGAAGAAGGCTTAAGGTGAAGTTGACCATGCATGCACGGATCGTAATCATTTATCAGGACCATTTTCCTTAATCATTCAGTCAATCTCCGTCCGGTAGTTCTTTGTTTTGCACATCTTTGCTTCTCTTTAGGGAAAGTTAATCAGTAATTGCTGAGAAAAGGTCATCAGAATAGGTTGAAAGCTAATGATGAACTTAATTAGACATCACTTGAAATTAACCTTGCGTTACTTGTACTTTTCCCTTTTGTGTTCTTTATTAGGTGAAAACAGGATACAGATGTTAGTTGCTAATTAGTTCGAGAGGATCGTTCTTTGTCATCATAAATCTTCCTCTGCCTTACTTTCTATAAACAGAACTAATCAATAATGAGGAAAGCTAAACCTAAATTTGAAACTACTTGTAAGTAATGAATAGATTCGGACACCTATTTTTCAAATTATCCTTGTTATTTTCAATTGGCATATAACTCGAAATGTGAGGAGTTAATTGTTAGAAATAATATTTTAAAAACCAGACTATAAATTAAACCGGTAAGACAAGAAGTTTAAATTTTAAAATGTTCATCAGATATTAACCCGTCATAAAACTGGTCAAAGATTAAATAAAATTAAGAACTTTAAAATATGAATCAATGAGATTGTTATCACTCATTACAAAATTTAAAGTTTAATTGAGAAAGTGAATTGTTAATTAATAAAAATTAATTTGTTTATCTTGATTTATAAAAAACTATCAGCTTATGAAAACGGATCGATTAATTAACAAATCGATTAATTTTTAATAATAAGAGTTCATTAAAGTAAATTGAACTAAAAAGTTTAAAACCGAACTAAAAAATTTTCCCACTTGAAATTTTTACGGTTGAACCAGCTGACTGATTTGATTTTTTAATTATTGGTTAGAAACCTAATGGTAGAAGGTATTAAAATAAAAAATTATTAGTAAGTGTGACACTAAGAGAGTTCAATGTTATTATTTTTTGTGTGTACTTTCTAATGGTCAAGAGCTATTGAGGGAAAAAAAGAAGTAGAAAGGACATATACAAAATTATAATTTAAAGTTGGTCCTATTAAATATTAAAAATTCAATATATTTAAGATAATGATAATCATAATTGATGCATATTATTGTAGTCACAGAATTTATTCTAATAACTTTTGTTGTTAAAAAAGATCAATTTTTATAAATTAATAAGTTATTATAAATAAAGAAAATCAATTAAATTTTATTTAATAATATTTTTTAATTAAACTTT
>JANITW010000002.1:67345330-67361097 GCA_027564335.1 Erythroxylum williamsii
GACATCATAAAAAAAATTCGGGGTCTAACATTAATACCTACCATTCTTGAATAACATTCCAACTTTAGATTATTCTTTGTCATTTTCTTTATATTATATTCAATTTTCTTTAGATTATTCTTGAGTAACTAAAGTGATACGTACTCCCTTTTCAAAATGAAAGTTAATGGAAAAAAGATGGTTAATGTTATAAATTTATGAGATTATACTTCACATTTGTTCTTTTATTTAAAATTTAGTAATACATCTATATATCATATAAATTTCAGTATTACATGCTCAAAGAGCTAAAAGAGATTTATGATATATTACCTCCATTATAAATTAGTTCCCTATCTCATCTACTACAGCTATGAGAATAACTATAGTTTCCATTAGTAAATCATTTTATTACTCATTATGGTTTTGATGTCTTGAGCTATAGCTGTGGTTCTTGTCTTTTACACTATTTTTTAGTTTATGGTTTCAACATTGCATTGTTTCTAACAAAGCAATTATCTATCCTTTTGACACTAAATGTTAAGTATATTGATGGTTAATAAACAATTTATTATATGAAAAGGTAATTTAAGCAATATGAGTGATTATGAGAAATTATGAGTTGTTAAAGGAATAAAGGTGTTCTTATGAATGCAAATATGATTTAAAGGATACGAGTAAGGTGTATTTGGTATGAATGAATAAGAATTGGGAAATTGTGTGAATGTATATTGCTAGAAAAGGTTGATGAATGTATGATTGATGAATTTAGAGTAATCCAACTTATTCAAGGTATAAACCTGAATGGAAAATAGTAATATACATGTTATAATAGTTGAATGGCCAAGATTTGTGAAGAAGAATACATACTGAAAAGGTCAATTGAGCATGAATTGAGCATGACACATATATATGTGCGTGATTGTATATTCATATGATTAAACAAATTAATGATTGTGAACTATGTGTGTATTGCATGACTATAGACACACAAGTTAATCACCAACATCCAGACATTGCTGGATCATCAAGGTAATAGCTTTTCTAGAGCATACTGTGAGATAACCTATATATTAAACTCAATTATATGTGCTTTTGGTTGAACTATCTGTGTAATATGGCATGTGTGAATAAATGAATGATGAATGTCAGACGTAGATCTGAGAAGTTTGTTAAATGGCATGAGCACATCGAAATGAAGGATATTGAAAGCATGACATATGGGTTAATGCATTTCATTTATATGCATGATCAGATAAAAGAGTTGTGATCGGAGTAACCAACACGAGAAAAAAGATTAAAGCTCAGGATTGTGCATAAAGAGCCTTAGGCTCGAATATCAATGAGCCTAGTATCATCAATAGATACAGGATAGTATATGAAATGAGCTCAGTATCTATAATGGGTAGGAGACAATAAATTGAGTAGATAGGCACTCGGTCACAATAAAGAAAAATAAAATGGAATCACTTGTGCATTTGCATATAAAACTTTACATGTATTATATGAATGATTGAAATGAATTATTGAATTGTTTTGAAATAATGATATGCAATGTTTGTGTATATGTGTACTTGTTGAAATATGGTAAAATGTAATGTGGTATTCAATACTAGATGATATGAAATACTTGTTGAATTGGGATATTAATTTTACAGGGCAATTAATGGGGCCCCAAATTACACCCTAGTAGAAATATTATATGTTTATGAAGGTATATGTGATATGATTGAAAATTGCAAACGTCTTGAATCTATGGTCCATCAAACCATGATTAGAAACTTGGAATTAATAGTTACTATTAGAAAATCGATGAATTAAAATGTACATTTGGACTAAAAAAAATTATCAAGTGGAAAGACAAGTTGGTAAATGAAAATTAGGGACTAAGCTTATATATTTAGTGACATTTGGCATAAGTAAATAAGATACAAATGGAAGTATAATTGACTGACATTTGGCATCATTGATTAAATGACAAGTGGCTTGGTAAAATTGTGACATTTGGTAGCTTGAAGAGTGGACAAATGGAATGCATGCAATGGAGACATATGCCATGTTGTGAGAGTGACACCTAGCATCATATGAATCTAGCTAAGGTAGAAGTGTTTATGCTGGTCATTCTTCTTCTCCTTGTTCATTCACCACCGAAACACCATGCTCTTTCATTCTTGGGTATTTGGCTTATGTTATGCTTGATTACCACATCAAGATGTTGCATTAAGGAAGTTAGACCTTGTCATCTTTTGTGCTATTGTCTTCTTGGTGTTAAGATCATCCTAGTTTCACCTGGATTTTAGAGTTGTGTTTATTGCTTGGAAGACTAGTTGGCTTATTCTTTGGAGTTGGAATTTGAAGTTAAATATGTAAGGAATTCTAAATTTGATAGCATGTATTAATACAAGTTCTATGATGATTGAATTGGAATGGAAAATGTATTATGATGATGATAAATGAGTGCCAAAAAAGTGAGCTTTTTATGGCAAATTATGCTTTGGTTTTGATGCATGAAAGACTATGATTTGTGAGTTGCCTAATAAATATTTTTGAATTGGAATTGGGCATGAATTGGATGAGGAATTGAAGCATAAGGTAGAATTGAGGTGAAATGAATGGACTTTGATGAAGATGTTTGGGATTTGGAATGAAGGAGTTTAAACCTGGAAAATCCCAGGAAATTGGGTAGTCCACGATCGTGGGCAGATGTATTAGCTTCTGTCATGATCGTGGGAAGGTACCCCAAGATCTTAGAAAAGTTTTTGACATGAAAATTTCCATTTTGTGCAATTATTGAACCACATAAGGTTAAGGCACTTTATAATGGTGTATTTGATCTTAATTAAGGTTGGAAATGAACCTAGTTTGATGTTAGATTAATTGATTAAAAGGTTAAATAAGTTTTGAATTGTTAATTAGGGTAATAACTTAAGGAAGATGTTGTTTGATATCAAAGTATCTAATATTAGAATATATGATTTTGTTCAAAAGATAAATGTGTTCTTATGGAAACAAATGTGATCTAAAGGATATAAGCAATGTGTTAATTTTGAATGCTAGTGAACAGGGAACTTGGCTGAATGCATGTAAAGTGTAATTACTTAATGTATTCATTGGTGCATTGTCGTAAATGTTATGTACTACATCTTTTAAATGTGAATGAATATGTTCAAATTGAGCAAGATGGAATAAAGTCATATGTTATGCACTACATCTTTTACATGTGATTCTAAAATTTGAAATGGTTTTTTTTTAAACTGTCAAGTCCTAGTCGTGGGTAAATAGGCATGCCTAGAAGAGTTTGCAGATGCTCATGTTCTTAGACACTTTGGTGTCTTCTGTACTTTGACATTACAGTGTCCACTGTTCTTTGACACTACAGTGTCTTCTGATTCTGAGACTTAAGTCTCTTTTGTTTCCATCGATACCAATCATTAGTATCCCCTGTTTTGTTCCCATTACCCACTTCTGTAAAAAGAGCTAATAGGCTAATCTGTTTTGTGTTCTGATATATGTCCAGTTCTGAAACAAGCTAAGTTTTGATATAATACAAGTTATGCCTCGATCTTATACATGTTATATTATGTTCTGACACAATTATATCAGGTTTTGAGACTTTTAAGTTCCGTTCTGAAATAATGATATCCTATTTTGATACTAATATGATTTGCTCTGATGCAAGAATAATCTGTTCTGATGCTTTTAATGACCTGATTACTCTTTAATTTGAATAATTAAAGATTGTTTATAATATAATTTGATTCAGTACTTGTGAATGCTAGACGAATGTTAGAATCAGTTGCTATTTTATATCTTATTTAGTTATTCCCCACTAATCTTAGTGTCTATCTTATACCATTTTTTAAAAAAAAATAACGTGAATAGAAGATTGGTATTAACTATCACAATAATTGTTTTACTGTTTTACATAAGATGATCTAAGATCTCCTTATCTCAACATATAAGGATGTATGTAGTGATTTCAAGATATTCATTGCAATTCGTCAAAGAGACAAACTTAATCTAGGTATATATTTATTTACTTTTATTGCTTATTTTAAATTAATCAACACTTTATTTTATTTATAAAGTTGCTTTTGTTATCTTATGATTGCTTAATGGGACTTATTCAAAAGTGTTGGCCCAAAATTAAAAACATTTGTAATTTAAAATGTGAGTCAATATGTGAGTGTAGTTGGGTGTAAAAAGAATTAGAACACAATTGAATTCATCTATTCCAAAAAAAAAAAGAAATAGATTGGAACATAAAAGATTGAATGTTTTGATCTTTATCTAATATTACTTAAACCTTCAAGAAAGATATATTATTATCATTATTGAGTTAAATATAATTTTCTATAATTTCTTATTAATTAATTTTTTATTATTAGAACTCTTAATAGAACAAATAGTTTTATATATTTAATTTGAATATATCAATTTTTAAACGGCTCGTAGATTGAGTTTCTAAAAAACCAAATTTCATAGATAAGAATGACTTAAAAAATAATCTTAAATAGAAACGTGTTATTATGTCATTTAATCTAATGAGTTTAAATAATAATGATGATAAGAATACTCTTAATAGTAAAAATTTTGTACTAAATAAAAATTAAGCCTAATACGATTTTAGTGGATGTGTTATTTTATTAAATTCTAAAATTTCATTTCATTATCTTTTATTCGAGCCATTTGGAAACCTTCGAATTGAATTCATTAATGAATTGGATTCAATTACATTGATGTGATTAAATTGAATTCAATTTACACTATTTGGAACAAACCCAGTAATATTAGAATTGAATTCAATTACACTGTTTGAAACACAATCAAAATGAATTTAATTATTTCATATGACATTTTTACTTCTTGACTGAAAAATAATCTTATTAAATAATAAACATTTACACTTACATAGAGCAAGTTATAAACATCAATTTCATTATAAGTGATATCATCAAAAAAGTCATTATTAAAATGAAAAAAAATGTTTGCAAACGACATTAGGCTAGTCTGAGCTATGGAGACAATAAAAAATGTTATAATTTAGAAGCTTAAAAATGCATGAACGAGCAGTAGTTCTTTTACGTTGACAACTACAAGACAATATCAAAATTTGAAATTTCACTCCAAATTAGATAATATCATAACAAGTTTGAAAGGAGAAGTTAAATCAAACCATGGATCTAAAAGAGAACGATAATCATAGACAAAAAAACAAAAAAGGAAAAGACATCCATGAACAAAGAAAAGGGAAAACTTAGATATGGTGGGAGGTGTTGATTTGTGGAGAAAGTATTGTTCCGTTTCTTGGTGGGAGGGGTTGTTTAAGGTGGGAGGGGCTGCTTGAGATAAAAAGATATATGGTAGGATTAGATGAGTATTATTGGAAGGATATTTTCAATGTTGAAAAGAAAAATTAAAGTCTCAATTTGTAATTCAATTTTGATGTTTTTTCAGGTGAATTCAATTTATAAAGGATGACGGGGTTTAATTCATATATGAATTGAACCTATCTCTTTTTTCTGTTTCCAAACACTTGAATTTTGAATTCAATTTTGCAATTGAATTCAATTAATACCATTCCAAATACCCTATTAGTATAATACGACATCATTTTATAGTTAAAATTACGTTAAAATGACATCATATTATACATGGAACTTCACAAAAACAGAATAACCAGAATAAATGATTTTGTCCCTCAAGAATCATCAACCATTTCAAGTTCAAAATTTTAAGTATTTATATAAAGGGAGCAACCAAAAGTGAATTGTTATCTCATTTTTCCTTTTGGATAGTACAAATGATGCCGGGGCTCTCGATATTTATACTAACTATAGTAGAGCTGTCAAATGTTTTAAAAATTGGACCATAAGTATTTTACTATATTAGAGGCATTACGTTCCAATTTTGATGACATATGCAATTTAGTGTTTATTAATTTCACTAATGTTTTAAAAATTAAACCAGAAATTAAATCAATAAGATAAGAGATTTAAGATTTAACATGTTTAATTGGTATTAGATGTCATAAAACCAACTATGGATTAAAAAAAATTAAAAAAATTACAATATGATTAAAAAATTGTCCTTATCTTGCTAATTGAAAATTAATTGACTGATAAGAACTTATTAATTTACGAAAATTGATCGACTAATTAATAAATTAATTAATTTTTAATAAAAATTATTAAAGTAAATCAAATATTGAATAAACAAATTAGACGATTCAAGATTTTTATGGATAAACCAAATTTTTTAATCATTATTTTCATCCAAAAATATAATAATTACTATTTCTTTTATTATAAAAAGTGTGAAAAATAAATACGCAAACATCCAAAATAGAGTCTAATGATAATGAGATTTAATCAATAATTGAATTATTGAAAAATAGAAGTCAATGATATATTGTTGGGCACTCATTATCTTCACGGACTCACTTACCCTTTATCCTTGTACGGAATGAACCTCGCAAGTCAATAGGTGAGATAGTCCTGGCTTGACTTCGCCTATTCCACCTCCACGGGACGATGTCGCTGAGAGCAACGAGGACATTGGCTACTAAATTGAACAAATGTCTCTGAGGAAAAACATCAAACACCTTACGTCCTCCATTTCCTACATCAAATCGCTTTCTCTCCTGCGCTCTCTTTGCTCAATCTCCGTTGAACAAGACCCCTATTCTCTCCTTAAAGAAGATCCAGTTGAGATATGCTCCTCTCTGTGGCTCAAGTCCTTCTCTTCACCACCTAAGTATACTTTCACTAATCTCACTGGCTTCATCTCCAAGCTCGACCTATGGGTCCTCGCGTACCAGCGCTCATGTGCCCACGTGACTGGCACGTTCCCTCCTCGCAATGCCCTCCACTCCAACACTCTCCTCTCCCTCGTTGCCCTCCGGACCGCTGTCGTCCACCGCCGCTTTCGATGGAACGACAGGGCACATCAGGTCCTGCGCAGCCCCAACGACAAACCGTTGACGAAGCTTGTTTCGAACAGGAAGCTCAGGGCAATGCTTGATTCCGATGACCCGTGTTTCCAAGACCGTGTAGTGCAGGAGGTGCTGCTTATGGTGCTGGAGCCCTTCTTCGAAGCCCGGTTTTCGAGCAAGTCTCATGCTTTTAGGCCTGGAAGGAATGCGCATACGGTGATTAGGACTATAAGGAGTAATTTCGCGGGGTATCTGTGGTTTTTGAGAGGTGATTTGAGTGAGGTTTTTGAGAACATTGATGTTAGTTTTGTATTGGTGTGCGTGGCAAAGGTGGTTAAAGATAAAACAGTGTTGAGTTTGCTTAAGGATGCTCTCACAACACCCTATCAGAGCCTACAATCAGGAGAGAATAATGATGGCGGAGTATCGGTTAGGAAGAAGAAAAGGAAATCGACAAAGAAAAAGATTTTGAATGAGAATGAGCCCAAGCCTGACCCTTACTGGTTGAGAACTTTCTTTGATTTTGCTCCAGAGGAGGCTACAAAGGTACCCAATTATGGGTGTTGTGGTATCTTGAGTCCATTACTTGCTAATGTGTGCCTTAATGAGTTGGACCAGATGATGGAGGAGAAGATAGTTGAGTTCTTTAGGCCAAATAAGCTGGATTCTATATGGAAAAACTCCATTGATGATGGTTGTCATAATCCTTCCTGGCCAGAGTTTGTTCCTTCGAGTGGAAAAGAGAAGACAAGGAAAATGGATTACATTCGATATGGGGGTCATTTCCTGATTGGTATAAGGGGGCCTAGAGAAGAAGCAGTGAGAATTCGAAAAGAATTGATCAACTTTTGTGAGTGTAAGTACGGGCTTAGGCTGGATAATTCCAAGGTTGAGATTGAACACATTACAAGGGGAATTCAATTCTTGGATCATATGATATGCCGCAGAGTAATATACCCTACTCTTCGCTACACAGCTAGTGGAGGCAAAGTTGTGAGTGAAAAGGGTGTGGGAACATTGCTTTCTGTTACTGCTAGTTTGCAGCAATGTATTCGGCAATTTAGGCGGCTTCAGTTTGTTAAGGGTGATAAGGATCCTGAGCCCTTGCCGTGCACTCCTATGCTTTACTCGGGACAGGCTCATACTAATGCCCAAATGAATAAGTTTCTCGAGACTATGGCTGATTGGTATAGATACGCTGACAATAGGAAAAAAGTTGTTGGATTTTGTGCCTATGTTATTCGTAGCTCGCTGGCTAAACTTTATGCTGCTAGATATAGACTAAAATCACGTGCTAAGGTGTATAAGATTGCTAATCGTGATTTGAGTCTGCCACTTAGGGATACCAGTAACAATTCTGCTCCTGAATTTTCTGATCTATTGAGAATGGGACTTGTTGATGCAATTGAAGGTGTTCAGTTTTCTCGTATGTCTTTGATTCCATCTTGTGATTACACACCATTTCCAAGGAATTGGATCCCTAATCATGAGCAAGTTTTGCACGAGTATATAAAGTTGCAGGACCCCAAATTTTTTTGTAACTTACACAAGTCAATAAAACTTGGAGGTTTGAGTTTGCCTCAAGATGAGATATCTGCAATGGTGTGGGATTACAAAACTCTTGGAATTTGGAGATATCATTCTACTGGTGAAAAAGAATTGCATAATGCCGGTGAAAAATTGGAGGAGACATCACGCTGTGGTGATTTTGGTCAACATATTTGATTCTTGGACTAACACTCCATGGATTTATCAATCATGTCGCTGGCCTTCACATTCTGCTGAAAGGATCTTAGCCATTAGTTGAACTTCATGAATCCACAACGAAAGCATCCGAATTGTGATGTAGGTTAATATGTGTGATGGTATTGGATGACCTCGAATGCAATCATATTTGTTTTGTTGGGAAAACGTTGCAGGCAGCAGTTGAGCTCAGCGAAATGAAATTATTGAGGTTGGAGATTGGCCTGAGAGAATGCATAGGTTCAATCACTTTTCTTGTTTGTCAGAATTGTATATCTTTACCGGAAAGATGAGTGACTGCGACTGCTCCTGTGAGCAACTCTTAACATTTTGAAGCTAGAAAAACTTGGGAGCTAGAGGAAGGTGGGGAGCACCAAATATTGGAACAGGCAAAAGCAGATAGCAGATAGTTACATAAACAAACCTAGGCCTTGTATAGATAAATAGGCTGAATTGCAATTGAAAGATCACAGGAGACTTTTCCACTGATTGAAGCGTCTGCTTTCTACTTCACATTTATATGAAGTTGTTCCCATGTTATGTCATTAAGTTAGGGAGCTTAAAGCTTCTGAAGATTCCAGAATTGGGTTCACATGCTCATATGCGAACCTTATCAATGGATCCAAGAGCATCTGATGCAGGACAGATTGTCAAATCAAATTTGTCTGCAATAAGGAAGTCATTGTGTATCCAACTAAAGCTGAAACTTCAACGGAGCACCTTGGATGTAATAAAAATAAAAATTCAACGGTATGAACTCGCAGATTTCATCTCTTCCACATCTTTCAACTGCATATGAACTTTGTGGCTGGAAAAGATTGTAGCAAGTATTAGTTATTAGATTTCTGATCTTTGATAGGATAACAACACATTACCTTTGTGGAAGAAAAGCTTTATGTGCTTTTCAGCTTCAAAATTTGATACTGTTCAATGGTAGTTTATGCCCACGCCATCTATACCGCCTGTAAGAATGAAAAATTTCTAGGTACTTAATATCAGTGACTTTTTATCTTAAAAGTGTATAGTGTGTGTTCAACAATCCTATTCTATTTGCTTCCTGATGTGAACTTTAAGTGATTATCATAAATGTCAATATGGACGGCCTGAACTTTGAACTTAAATCTTCTTGTGTTTTAGGCCAAATCTTGAGTATTGATCACAGGTTAAAGCAAAAGCGCACAGTGTGGGAATTGGGCTAATTCGGTTGAAGTTGGTGGAGCAGGTTGGTGTCTGACATGCCAGAGTCAAGTCTACAGGTATCGAGAACATGGAACTGAACTTGCTTAACAGATACTTTGCTTTATTCCAACGCAAGAAAAGTAATGGGCAAAGAAGAACATGGATTCAGCAAATTTCAGTTCTTATTTTTTTTTTCTAGTCATTGTCTGCTTTGATAGAGTAGTTTTACTGAAACAAACAAAAACACAACAGATAAACCCTCCCAACCCCAACAAAATACCATTAAATAGCAAAATAACGAAGCACATCATCGACAACATTGCTTATTTTATTTCAGTTACTACTTCTCATCCTCAAGCTGAAAGGCGCTGACAGGAAACGTCTTAGAAATCCCGGTGGGATTACCAAACGTTATTTTCCCCAGATCATTGTCGTTCACAAAAATGTCAGAAATAGTGACCCAGATCAAAAGCTCCTTGCTTTTGACACCGGTGACCCTCTGCATGCGGCGTTTCTCCACGAAGGCGGTGACCTCCGTCTCGTAGGACACCGACTTTCCAATGGCGTGAAACTTGTGGTATTTGCGGTTCTTCTGCTTGAGCCAGACGAAACCTGTTGAGCGATTGTATCCGACCTCGACAATGTCACTTAGAGGGAGAAGACCCTTTGGGAGGTGGATCTCGTCCAGAAGGTCAATGGACTTTTGTTTGCCGATGGCATCGCCTGTGTAGATCTCAGCTCCTTCTCTTTGGTCCGCTATCTGCTGTGAAGCCATTTTTGTTCGTTCGTTCGTTTGTTCGTTTGGAGCGAGTGTTCCGATACTCGTATATATATATATACGCTCACACACGCAAACGTAAACGAGAAGAGTTAAATTCAACATTTAAATTTTCTTCAAATTAAATCTTAAATAAATATAATATAAACAGTTTTTTTGTGTGAATTTTTATATTTTTTTGGTATAAAAAGTTCAAATCATCCCATGAATCATTTTTGATCTCATCTTATCCTTGTCAAAGACAATGTTACTTTCAAGTTGAACTGAGGAAACAAGTGATAATCCTCCTCGCAAGACTTTTGAGCTGGACAAAGTTAATGTGAGCCCTTTTTGGGTTTGATCAATTTAGAGTCAAATCATTTAAGCTTCTCAATCATGATCTAAATGTTCACGAGTTTGCTCGATGTTAGGCTATTTTGGACAGAAATTAGAAAGTGTCATACATGCACCGTTATGGACATGCTAATTAGTCTGTAGATGTCACGTTAAAAACACACGTGATAGTTATGAATTTTAGAAAAAAAATCATATTAAAACCTTAAATTTATCGCTAATCATTGGTATATTCACTCTCCTTCTCTAACTTATCCAATTTTTGTCCAATCTAATGTTTTGCCTCCTTCACGTATCATCATTGCCGATCACTCCAATCCCTTCACACATTTATCGTCGATTTGCCTTCTAATAGTGTGAGCTTTCTCTTTAGAAGTTTGAGGTGAATGGGTGCTTGGATTTATGGAGTTTTTGCTTTATCAACCCTCGAGAAACTCCGAATACAAGCCTAGGTTAACCATATTTTTCAAAGTTCAAACTACAGAAAAGATGATATGTACATAACTAGGGATCATAAGAGTATGTAGGAACCATGTACTATTGTTACCTTTGATGTTAAAGTTGTTGGTGTACTAAATTCCATGGTCACGTGATCTGTGGGCTGATTGTGCTTCTGTTTCGTGATCATCTATTTAACAAACATTTAGTTATTCTATACTTTACTCTTTTAGTTTGATTTTTATTACTTACACTCTTGACACATTTAGATGATCTTGCTTTGCATCGAGTCCACCACTGCAAACACTCTTGTGGCTTAGGCAAAAAATTGTTTTGTGACGGTATATTCGGTACTGATGTACTGCTCAGAGTTTAGAAATTCTTATTGTTTTGTGTTGGCATACAACGAAGAGGGACAATGAACACTTTTTAATAGTTGAAATGAATCCGTTTGAGTTTCCTTTGTAATTTTATTGAACATTTGAGAATTCTTATTTGACCCCAAATTATGAAAGTTTGCGTTACAAAATTCAGATTGTGTTTATTGGTAATATTTTAGCATCTTATGCAAAATTTTCTTATCTGCATTTGTATTAACCAAGCCTAGCCTTAATTGGGCCAAATGTTGTAAGGAAGGAACGATATTCTAAAGGGTTTTAACATGGATTATGTAGATGCAACTGTGATTCATCGAAATTCATTAATATGGTTTATTCATTTTCAATAGTTGGTGTGGTCGAGTTTTGTACAATTGATGCTTGAGAGTCATACCTTAATGATCATTAGCTAACACTAATGCAGTTTTATCAACAAATTATTGATTTGCTCATAAGTGAATACTCATTAATAGTTTGATAAATTTCTTCATTCATAATGGTATACAATGCTGTTCCAAATAATGTCAAACGAATATTATGTCTCAACTTCTAGATTATATTATCTAAGGCAATTCTATGAAAAGTTGAGAATATACTATCAAAAGAATATTAAGAAGAACTAATTATATACGAACAAATTGCCTCTAAGAACTTTATAATCTTTAATAACCAATTTCAAAACATTTATCTAATAGTCTGACTTGGGAAGTAAACACGAAGCAAAAATTTCTCATTCTCCATAACAATACCTTTAATTTGAAAGCCAATAATACTACATGGGACCTACAAGTACTGTCTTAAGACCGTAAGGACTCATCCATTTGTTGTAATCCAACATCCATTGAACCAAAGCTCAAAAAGGATGTTAATAATGTAGCGCCCCTTTATTGTAGGGTACACACCTGGAGGTTATTCTAGTACATATCCTACTATAACAGTGCACTACGTTCGATTACTATATTCACTTCACATGGCATCATAACATTAATCTCTTATAGGCATCAACAGAAAATCACAATATTTTAAAACCAACTTTTTTCTCATTACATTGTTTAAAACTGAAAGTTTATATTGTGTCTTTCAACCTTTACTACATGTGCATCCTCAAAACCTAGTACAAAAGTACTATATGAAAGAGGAAAATATATAAAATCTATTTAAGTCATCCCAAAATTTCAACTGACTGACCTTTGAGCCATGACTTCTTTTGCCAAATCACAATCCACACGGCTGGTAGAGCTTCTCAGTAGCTAGAGTCATCTCTCGGTCCTGAAAAGACAACGTTACAATTTTGGTGAGTTTTACGAAATCTATGAGGTAACCATCATCGATAGTTCACTCAATTCATATAACACATCATTTCACACAACAAATATTTCACAGAATTGCACTTTACATCAATATCACATTTTCACTTAAGCATAGGCAAATTTGGCATTTCAATTCAACAAACATACTTAACAAAATACATGTAAAATGCTCATGAGACACTTTTTCAATTATTACGTTGTTGTGACCGAGTGCCTGAACTGTCCTGTATCTATTTTAAATACTGGGCTCATTATTAACTGTCGTTTATTCGAAAAGGATACATGACTCATTTTACATAGTGAGCCTTAGGCTCTTAATCACTGTCTGAGCTCGAGGCTCTTTCCACACGTTGAGCTTTAAGCTCTGATCGGTGGCTATTCTGATCACAACTACCATTATTTGATTGTGCATTCATGTATGGAATACATCTATCACAATCAATCATATTATGAAGCATATAGTTCTTCACATTCACATTTAAGCAGCACTTCAATATACATTCCACATTTCACAATCATCGAACCTTCTGTCCGGAAATCAAGACAAATCAATACTCATCCATTTATCAATCAAAACATAATTTAAGCAAACAATAATTGAGAGAAACCATCTAAGTTACTTACAAGTCGCTCCCGAAGCTAACGCCTGGAAGTTTCGGCAACATCTGGAGGTTGACATTCCAGTTGCTCCTCTATAACAAAATAGCACATACACATCCATCACAATTTGTTCAATCATAAGTGTTTAACAATGCACATGTATGTAATAAAATATGTATAATGCATGTTCATGACAATCCCGAGTATTTATCCATTAGCTTTATCACAAAATCATTCTTATATCAAAATCCGTCTAATTATAATTTATACTTAGGTTTATGCCTCACTAACACCATTAAACTCACAATTCATTTCTCATTGAATCACTTCAGACTTTTCTTAGATACACTTTCGGGTCTACTGTTCACGTTCAATCAGAAGGTGAAACTGATATAATTTGTTCATACTCTCTTCTAGAATTCCTCTACGTCTTATGTTTCTATTGACACCAAAATCACTCAATTTGGTTCAGTAATTTAGAAGATATGCCTCAAATATATTAGGATTGCGCTCATCCAAAACAGTAGACTATATACAACTTCCAGTCAGAAATTGAACATCTTAGATCACAATTCAAAATTTTCTTATATGATTTGGAGACCTATTTTCTTTAGTTTACTCCAAATTAAAAATAATCTCATTTGGAATCCTACAGATCCAAATATAATTAAAATACTGAAGTGTGTTTAGTAAGATAATCCTATTTCATTGTTCCAATAGATTCCACACTTTTATTTGATCAACCTTTTTTAATTCAATTCAGAATGCTACCAATTTTTATGGAGAGATAGAAAAATGTGTTATGAATCTCTTGATTCAAGAATAACTTCATTTGGAGAGCAGGTTATAAAGTTATGGCCAAAAGAATCAACCATGCTCATGTCCTCAATCACGTTGTGCCTATCTTGGAACAATTGACATAACTTTCATTAGAGATTTCAGATTAAGATTTTCTTTGAATGGTTTTGAAGAGGACTTCCAGATCAACAACTTCTATGAAGACCTAGAAGCCAAATTCTAATGTCTAGAAGGTCAAAAATGGGACCAGAAGATAGGATAGGATCAGATGAATAGTGCACTAGATGATATGACGTCATCGCAAAATGACATGACGTCATCAGATGATACGTCCTCACAAGATGAAGCGTCTTCACAAGATCATCTGTCCTCACCAGACGAAGCGTCTTTACAAGATGAAGTGTCTTCAAAAGACGAAGCATCTTCACCAGACGCTTCATCTTGTGAAGACACTTCGTCTTGTGAAGGCGCTTTATCTTGTGAAGACGCTTCGTCTGGTGAGGACGGATCGTCTTCAAGAGGATACATCCGATACTCCTGAGCATCTCCACTTCTAAGGACCTTAACTTTTGACTCCGATATTTAAAAATTTCATACTATATACCGTTGGAAAGCTATAAAGCTAAACTATAACTTTATAGTAGACAACTTAGTCAAAATCTGCCTAAATCAATACATTAAATTAACGGAAGTTCAAATCAAAGATTCAACTCTCAACTATTCATTCCCAAAAAATTTCCAGACTTCCATATTCTAAAATCCAACACTTCAAATTTTTATTTCTAGTCTTTCTACTCCATTTCATTCAACTCATTTACCACTATTTCACACTACCAGTAAATATACAAATTTAGTCAAAAATTATTGGAAACCAAAAGTTGATGGTTTATCCTATTCATGTACTGCCACCATTCTCTGCATTTTCAACTATTGTCTATATTGTCTACCTTCTTTCCAACTTTTATTTATACATTCATTCCCATCTCATACCATCATTTTACAACTACTCTTCAACTCACAAATCATTTTCTTGGTCATCTCTAAAGCTTTCATCTACTCACGTATACACATACACACACATATATATATATGCGTAGTGAAGAAATAGGGCATACCCCTTTTTTATATATAATCTTCTACACTAACCTCATACACCATTTTATTTCTATATCTAATTGCAAAAATCATTTCTACATCACTTGATCACTAACAATCCATCAAATACTAAATAACACTATATCTATATTTTCCATCCCATTAACACTATGTTCATGAATATATACACGTAAATGCCATGA
>JANITW010000002.1:67390334-67423068 GCA_027564335.1 Erythroxylum williamsii
TTTCTCATCAATCTCCTTTAAGTACAATAACATCTATAACACAATACCTATACAAACACACTCATTTAATTCCATTTAATATTTCTAATTTCTACCGAAAGATCGGGGTCCAACATCACTCCTATAACTTGGACTTATATGGATTAACACCCGTGCTAAGCTTGAAAGCTTAGTGGGGAAACACTTAGTTTAGATAACCACTCACAGTAGTCATCCACTAAGCACATACAGTCATGAACATCGCACAAATACAAATAATGATGGCATACTTAATCAAATAAATAATGCAAACATGCTTCATTTTTTTTCATATACCATAAATTCACTTTCAAAACTCAAATATTGATATTTAGCACTCAATGATACAATTTATCAATAAAATGCCAATGCTCATTCATATACGAATTATTTATGTTGTCATACTTACTTCTTATTTATGTCTCTTTACTTTCAATGTTAGGCCTGCACATTTTCTGTGGATGTGGATAACGGGTGCTGTGGATATCCATCAAACTGTAGATACCCAAAGGTATCGAACTATGATAACCAAAGGTATCAAACTGTGGATATTTGAAGGCATCGAACTGTGGACACCAGTGGTGTCAAATTGTAGCAGCTACACTCCAACCCTATAAGCATATCCATCTATCCACCACCAAGACAATAGAGCAGGCAGTGTAACATTTTCTTTAAACATTTACCAATTTCATAATTCATATATTGACAAGTCATATGATATACATTTCAAGTCATAAAATCTGTATTTGCGTTCATACATGCAATTCATGGCTGACCACCATTAGAGGGGTATCCAAATCAGACTTGTATAATCATACTATGTATATATGATTAATGAATGTGCGTAAAAATCATTTATGTACATGTAAGTTTTCTTTGGAATGAATTATGCTCAATTTTATATTCCAATTTCAATCTCCCAATTCACATATGGTAAGTCCTATTTCATTTATTTCTAGGTGTTTCAAAATTTTCATACAAATTTATAAACTTTCAGATAAGATGCGGTAGAAATAGAAAACAAAAACAATGTCACGGTCGTGACAAACACTCTCTCCATTCATACCACTACTTGTTCCTTAATATTCATATAGAAATAGTCAAAACTGGGTTTCAAGATTTTCTAGAAAGTTTTTCCTCAATGTCTATAGTTTCTATAGCACTAACAATCGGACCATTTGAATTTCTAAATCATAAGTTATAGAAAAAATATCACAATTTGTTCCAAAATAGGGGCAACACTAAGTCACCTTTCTCAATATCAATTTCCAAGGTCATAGAGCCAGAATTAAGTTAGAATTCTTTCTAGAGATATTTAGCTCTATTCTTAGGTTTCATATGCAACTAAAATTACACAATTTAGAGGTCTATAGGCTAAGTTATGACTCAAACATTGTGATTGACACAAGCAAACCCTAGCAGAATTCCACTACACAATACTGTCATATATAACCAAGTTCATGCAAAGTAACACCAAAATAATAACAAAGCAACATCCCAACAACAATTCCACATCCAAATGAATTTTTATATCCATTCAATCGTACACAAATACATAAATCAACTAAGTGAAGTCCTAAACCTCAAAATTGGAAAAGGAGGTCTTTTATTTCCTTTCCTTCCCTTCCTCTTTGGCTTTTCTTGACTTATTGACTTGATTTCCACCTATGATTGACTTGATTTCTTAAATAAAAAATGATAGGATGAAGAATGTGAAATGAAGAGAAGAAAAATTTGAACATAAAACCCCCAAAATGTCGTGCATCTCCCCTCTCTGTATGCCCATTCTAGAACTTTCAAGACTCGCACATATGCTTAATTGCTATTGGACACACATGCTTTATTATTATTGGTCACACATGCCTTAATCCAATTGTTCCATATGTTAACTTTAGAAAAATTATATATTGGTCCTTCTTCTTTCTTTGCTTCCAACATTGGCCTACAATCTTATCAATTAATTTCATTCCCTTGTCTTAATTTTATAATGTCATAAATTTCATACAATTTGGTTAATTATTTCAGGAGTTATACCCAAAACACTATAGGCTGCTCGAAAACAAGGACAACAGTCATAACTCAACTTCAAGGCAGAATTAAAAAATCTTAGAGGCACAATAAAATTTTGGTTCCCTTACGAAATTTTTAGATATATGTCTCCAGTTTAATCTCCAATTAAAATTATCCAATTTGGAGGTCTACAGGTCAAGACATGGCCAAATTATAGAAATATGTTCAGTGGAACATATTCATTTAGTGAGGTACACATCTCAAATTAACTACCTTTGGTCTTATCATGCAAGAGCAATACAAAAGCACATCCAATTTAACCAAAAAAAATTCCATAAGCAAATTGGATACTTCTTCTACTAATTCCTCTCACATCACATTCGTAAATGCAAACAACATATAAAAAATTCCCATATGTATTTCACATCTAAAAATGTATGTCCATGTCAAAATGAACAAATTATCCATTAACCTATGTCTTTTACATTAAGTACCATAGTGTCTCTTACTAAGATGCACTTAATGCATTATGGTCACTTCTTAATGCTCCAAAGATATGCTATAATATTTCCAGGGTATATATTGGGTCGTTACATCTTCGTTCGGGACCAATTTGCACGAAATCAGCTGCATATCTCACATGTTCACTCTGCATATCAATTGGCTGAATCCCTTACCAAGGCACTTCCTCACCGACAATTTCATCTTCATCGATCTGAGATAGGCATCTGACGTGGACGCTCTATCTTGCAGGGGCATGATAGCAACGTGTCAATGTAATCCCTTAAATCATGGATTATTGATTCAACAAACAAAATTAAGCCACTAATCATGGATTATTAACTCAACATAATTTACTTGTATAGCTACCATTAACTCTGTGTATATGGACACAATGACATCAATAATAAAATGAGTTCACCAATTACCTAAACCTATTATCCTCGTACTATGTAAAACTCAAATTCTTGAAAGATTGGTTGAAGAGTATATGAGTCCAAAATGAACTCTTCAAACTTTAAGCCAAGTTGTTTTTAACGAAACTTATGGTTTGTAGTGTAAACTTCAACTACTAGCAGTATCAGTCGCTATTTCGTAACCGAAATTTGCACTCCAACTTAAATGCCGATGTCAATAGAACGGGACTGATTTGGCTTTTAACTGACAACCTCTAGCTATATATCATCAATTGCTTGGGTTTAGCAGATCAGAAGCATTGATTGGGGTACTCCTGTATTTTATGAACCGGGTTACTAAACCCTATTTATACGTAACCCCCGGACTCTCCATCAACCATCTATATCCTCTCAAAGACCAACTAACCAAATTCTCAAAAGAGAAGAGAGCTTGGCACTTCTAAGAAATGGCGTCGGAAGATATAGAGAAGAACAGAGAAGGCGCAGAGGTCTATGCTGGAGATGATATCGGCAGGGAAAAATCTGTGGAGCTCTTGCAAATTGCGTCGGAAGAAATAGAGAAGCACAGAGAAGGCGCAGAGTTCTGTGCTGGAGATGATGTCGGCAGGGAAAAATCTGTGGAGTTTTTGGAGGAGATGGAATTACCAAACGGCCTGTTGCCACTCAAAGACATCCTGGAGGTCGGGTACAATCGCTCAACTGGGTTCGTTTGGCTGATCCAGAAAAACCAAGCTGAACATAAATTCAAAGCCGCGAATCGTTTGGTGTGGTACAACAATGTGGTGACCGCGTTTGTGGAGAAACGGAGGATGAGGAAAGTGACAGGTGTGAAAGCCAAGGAGCTTTTGATATGGGTGTCCATCGAGGACATTTACGTCGATGAGAAGGACTTGGGAACAGTAACATTCAGCAATAGCTTGACTGGTATTTCCAGGTCGTTCCCTACATCGGCATTTCAACTTGAGGAGGTCTACAAGTGATGATGTTGAAACGGCGTTCTTTTGCCTGAACTGAATTTGCTTTCGTTATGCAATAATCATATTATCAATTGGCGCAGTGAATGTTTTATTGCATTTAAATGGGTTTGAGGAATATATCCAATAATCATATTATCTAATGGATCGCCTTCAATGGATGGTCGAGCATCCATAGCAGTTCCATACTCTTTTCCTTTTTCTTATCAAGTTAATCCTTCTTATCTGCATCGATTCGTACTGATCTTTATATCTGTAACTAGTGCGGATCCAGAAATTTTTTTAAATGGGGTAAAATTTTAATAGAAAAAAAATTTTTATTTTTAATGGGGTGAAATTTTAATAGGAGTAAAACTTTTTTTGTTTTGTGAACGTAAAATTTAAAAAAGTACATTTTTTTAAGAAAGCTGCTGGAGGCAGTGGCGCAAGTGCCCCCACTTGCCCCCACTGTGGACCCACCACTGTAACGGTCTTCAATATTATTCTTGAAGATCAATATTCGAATATACGCCTACCCTTTTAAAGTAATACATTCAATTGTATTAGAGGAACATGTTCTTGTAATATATAAAGTTGAGAAACACTTATGGGACCAGATCGGGTTGAGAAACTCCTATGAGACCAGATTGATGCGAGGCTAATACAAAAAGAAACATCACAACCTAAGACTTTTACAGGAAGGCCCAGCCCCACTGTCCCATCAGATATAACTAAAATGTCATGTGTAGTTAACTAAAGCATTGTTCTGAAATCCCATTTCAATTAACAAAATATCATGTTTTATGTTGTTAGTTTGCAAGTGAATCATGTTAAGACAGTGCCCAATTTCATAAGCCTCCTTTTCTTTTGTTCGATCAATGAATACTTTCCTTTATAAACAATGATGTAAAAGAAAATTTATTAGCATTAGATTATAGATATTTCCAATTCAAATAAGATTAATATGAATTGGATTACAATTAAAAACTTTCTATATCAATTTTCTATGTTCAACATTGATTATTGCTTATGGAATGGATATAATAATATCAAAGTTAAACTTGGTCTCCTATGCCCACTTAAAGAATATGATAATCAAGATTTATTTAATCTTTTTTTTTCCAAAAAATCTTTTAGTCGGTGCTATAAGTCTTTTACTAAGTCGATAGAATTTAATATCTCTAATCATTGAGTTTGGATTAGTGAAATGATCAAAATCGACTTTTTTAATAATCGAAAGAGATGTGCCTTTAAAATCGACCTCCAAAAAGCCTATGATTCCATCCATTGAGATTTTCTTATTAATTCTTTAGAAGCTATAGGCCTTCCTCCTAAGTTCATAGCTTGGATCTAATAGTGCATTTCTTCCCCTTCGTATTCCATTTTGATCAACGGATCACCTTCTAAATTCTTCGAAGGAAAATCTAGGCTTAGACAAGGAGACCCTTTATCCCATTTCCTCTTTATTACTTGTATGGAAGTTGTTTTCTAGAAGCTTGAATTATTGCATAGTTAGAAGTCTTTCCTTCAAATACCACTGGAGATGCCAAACTCTTAAACTCACCCATCTCCTATTTGCGGATGACCTACTGTTGTTCTGTCATACCGACATCAGTTCAGCTCAAATATTGCTCAATTGTCTAAACTCTTTCTCTCGACTTTCAGGAATGAATTTGAATCCTTCCAAAAGTCAGTTTTTCCTTTCTGATGACATGAATCACTTGAAAAATCAAATGAAACAAATGTCTGGCCTTAGGAAAGGATCCCCACCCATAAAGTATGTAAGTGTTCCCCTTATTACAGATAGGTTATCGAGGAGAGAGTGTTTACCCTTATTAGATAAGATTAATGTGAGAGTTAATAAATGGACCCACAAAAATCTTTCTTATGTGGGTAGACTACAACTAGTGACTTCTATTCTTTCTTCATTCCAGGTGTATTGAGCTTCTCACTTTATTCTCCCATCATCTGTCCTCAAGGAACTAGAAGCTAAACTCATGAATTTTCTATGGGCTGGAAGGGTGGATAGTCATTCTCAATCCAAAGTTAAATGAAGCGACCTTACTAAACCAAAAAAGGAAGGGGGTTAGGGATTAAGCATTTGCCAATATGGAACCTTATTGTGTTAGGAAAGAAGATTTGGTACCTATTCTATGATAGAGAGGCCATGTGGGTTAAATGAGTGCATACGATTATTTTGAGATGGAAAAATTTTTGGAGTGCACAACCTACCAATAATAGTTCCTAGAGTTGGAGGAAAATCTTAAGTATGAGGGACAAACTAGGGAATTAATTTAGATTTAGGATAGGTAATAGGTAGTCCACTCTCTTATGGCAGGATCCTTGACATCCGAGGGAAATCCTAAGAAACTTCTTATCACCTAGAGAGATAAATGGATCGGGCTTACCTATGACAACAAAGGTTTCTGATATAATTAGTAATAATGTGTGGAGATGGCAGGATTTTCTTATAGAGCTCATTACTGATTTTGAACCCATTCAATACCAACCGAATAGTTCTCTAGATTATTTGGAATGGCTTCTTAGTTCTTCTAAAACTTACACCAATGGTTCAACTTATAAACTCTTGAGACCCTCGACCCAATAAGTACCTTGGTACAACCTGGTTTAGTTCAAAAATAACATCCCAAGGTGTTCATTCATTCTTTGGTTAGCCGTCCTAAAAAAACTTAAAACAAGGGATAAACTTCACTTTCTATATAGTCCCAACCATTGTTCCCTTTGTATTGCGGACATGGAATCCAATGAACATCTATTTTTTAACAGCTCTTTCTGTAATTCTGTATAGAAACATTGCCTCAACTATTTCCAAATCTCCATTCCCAACTCATCAAGCCTTCCTTCTATCCTAACTTGGTTTCATCAAACACCTCCACAAAATTCCATCTTCCCTATTCTTTTATCCACAACAGCTTACCACATTTGGACCGAAAGGAATTCAAGAACATTCAAGGATGTAGCTATGGAGGTGGAGAGCTTACAAGCCATGATAATCTTCCAAGTTCTAGAGCATCTCAGCCTAAACACATAGAGAGGTAATTAGATCTATTATGCACTAACATTGTGATGCAAATTGTTGTTTAGATGGGGCGTCCTCACGGATGGACACATATTCAAGGGCAAAGCAGGCTTTCCAAATGCAATGCAGGTAATATGGAGCTTTGATAGGCAATGGTTCTGCACAAAAAATCATTGCCTATGGAAGCTCCTGTTGGAATAATTGAGATTATGAATACATATTAGCAGGTTTTTGATGATGTCTTGATCCTTTACTTGATTGGATTGTGGTTTGGTTCGTGTACATCTAGGCATATACTGACATGTTGCGGCTTTATTTGCTTATTTATGATTGTGTATAACTTCTGGAAGGATACTGGTTACTAGTGTCATGTAGAACTTAGGAGAGGAGTTTGATGGTAGGGCCGTTAGATGCACGCCTTTACGTATTTTGAGTATTAAGAGATTATCTATGAAATCTCTTGTTTGTACATAACTCTCAATTCTTTATAAAGTTACTGATTTACCAAAAAAAAAAAAGAAATGATCAAAATTTTTAAGGGGATCTTCATTTTAAATTTTTAATCACTTTGTCATAAATCTTCATACTTTAGAGTAGAATCATAAGTGACCTAATAAAATAATAGAAGAATTGAACAGCTTACTACTTAAAAGAATAGGAAACACTACAAGAAAATTAGTAATTAGTGATGAAAAATTATCGATGAAAGCAAAACCGTAACAAATTGCTGACGAAAAATCATGTTCTGTTGGTAATAACGTCGAGAAAAATTTCATTTTGTGACTGAAAAATATTCGTAGGTAAATATAGAGAGAAATTAACCTGGCAAATTTTCCGACGGAATATAGCGATGGTAGAAAATTCAAATTGGTAAAGAAGACAGAAATGCTTGGTGGAATAAATACGTTTTGGGTTTACTCAAAGTGTATTTCCATCTTTAAATTTTATAGGTAAACGTCATCGTTTACTTCAATTTCAACGTTTTTAAACCAAACAAATTTGTATTCATTTAACCTAAAACTACCGCAGCAACCACCCCCATCATATTTGGCTTTTTTTCCCTCTCTTTTTTTGTCGCCATCCTCATCCTCCTCCCTGTGCCTATCAAAACCCCACCATCCTCATCGTCCTCATGCGTCCTTTTCGTGCCACCGTCCTCGATGTCCCAGCATCCTCATCTATGTCACTATTAGAGTCCCCCTCCTCCGTCTCTCATTCCAACTAGTGATATGCCAACTAGTTCCCAGCTTTCTTGACTAAGGTGTGTCCTTGCATGTGCTTTGTCCTCACATGTGTTTTGTGTACACAAGAGAAAGAAATGTTCCTCGTAATGACGATGGGGGAGGAACGGGCGATGTTGATGGTAACTTATTCATTTTCACATATTTTAGACGAAAATATGGACGTTCAACACAAAGAATGCTAATAGAGGAAGAAACAGAGGTTGCCCATGGTTATATTTTGTTGAACTGTCAAGAGGTTCAACCTTTCATGTAGTAAGTTGAAGTTGATTATTTGGGTCTTGAAAATTAGTGTTATTCACAACTAAGATACATAATAATGTTTTTAGATTATACGATAAATGGTTACGCGAGTTAACGCACGAGAAAAACAGGATGATATCAATAAAAAAGTTGAAAGACACTTTCCTCGATAATTTGAGAAATATGTTAGTTTTCTCTTACAATTATTAAAATGATGGAATTATAAGATTAAAGGGTGTTCAAATGACATTATATTATTTAATATGATAATTTCTTTTGTGTATGCCTTAGAAAATCTAATAGAGAACAAGTTCATATTTGATCTTGCGAAATGACCTTTGCAAACTGTTAAATCGTATCTAGTTTATTTCGTTAATGGATACAAATATAATACATAATATCATGATTATAGCATGGCAACAATAAATAGTGGGGTTTTCATACGGGAACAATTGATAGATTACTATAATAAAATTATTGAGATACTTGAAATTGAGTACCATGTATTGCTAACAAAGTGGAAGGTGATAGTTAAGTGTGACTGGTTGGATCCAACTCCTAATGCTAGTACAAAAGTGTATAACCAATACAATCTAGTTGAAATCAACCAACGAAAAAGATTTAGATAATTTGAACCTTTCGTGTTGGCAATGCAAGCGATCTAGGTGAATTATCCCTTTTCCCAGCTTACAACGAGATAAGTCAGATTAGTTAGTCGTATGTAAAGTTAAACCTAGAGGTATTTTTAAATCACACAAAAAAGGAGAATAGAGAATTGAAAGTGAGGTGTTTCAGGAAGATGTTTATAAAATAAATGCATCTCTTACATATTACGATAATGAACTTTTGAATGATCCAAATAATGAATATGTTGAAATTTCATCCGAAGAGGATGAGGAGGGTGAGAGATCTAAAGAGGAGCCTGAGTTTGATTCTAATTCTTCAAAAAAAAAGAAAATGATGATGATTTTGATTTACAATTAAGTGCTAATAGTGATTAATTTGTGATTATAATAAAATATTATATAAAATAAATCAATTATTAAATCTACAATATATTGTTATATATTGAATTGAAATTTTTATATTTCTGCAATATTCAATAAAATATGAATTTCATATCAGGATTTGGAGCCAGTTACTTTTTAGTTGAAGCATCACATTCTGCAACTGGAACATAATCAGATGTTGTACCTCCTGCGACTACACATGCAGATGAGGCATCACCTTCCGTACTTACTACTACATCATCCAACAACTTTATACCATCCATTATCCCTATACCGACAGAGATCTTAGGGGTAAATGTTATGGATGAAGGAGGCGGCTTCCAGCCTAGAGCTAAAAGAGTTGATGAAAAAACTTACATCACAATTGTCAATAATCTGTAAGTGCAAATACATAAAACACCATATTTTTATAATTAAGTTATAGGTTTAAATCAAAAAATGATATAAAATTGTTCTAATATTAGGTTGATTCCGTCTGGACCGTACTTAAGAAATTTGACATCCAAGTTTAAGGAAAAGATTGATCTTGAGAGTTATATATAGAAGAATATCTCTTAGGCGACAAAGTATTTTATTATCAAGAGATTGAGGTGCCAAAAATATATTTTAATTAATTTTTATACATTAATTAGATAAATATTGTAGGTTATAAGTACTTATCGTATGTTTTTTTCTTTTTTCAGAAAGATTTTTTTATTCTAAATTTGATGCAGTTATTTATAAAATATGGGAGAGATGTGCTCATACACATTATAGAGACTTTGTTGGTGCAATATACAAGATTAGTGTACAATCTCTTTATATTTATGAAGAAATATGAAGTCATTGACAGTAGCATTGGATAATTCTACCAACAGACGTGGAGAACGAGGGGGAGAGAGTCTTTCTGTACACAGTGGAGGATTTATTACCCACTATGAGCATGCAGAGAGACTTGTAAGTATCTACACTTTATACTTATATTCTAATTTTTTAACTTTGATGTATGTCAATTTAATTTGATGTGTGAATTTTGGAATGAAAATATGTGTATTATGGAGAATGATAATATTATAAATGTCTGGTGCTATATATCGCATTGTTGTTGAGTTATTTTCTTTGTTCAATAAGGTAAATATCATAAAAGTAGAGAAAATTTTGCCGAAATTTTAAATTTTCGTAAATTGAAGTTCACTTATAACATTTTATTCTAATGCAGGAAAAGTCTATTGGCAAGAAGTGTACCCCATCAGCTCTTGTTACATACTCATATTAAGAAGCATGACAGTATGACCTTTGTCAACACCAGATGTAGAGAACTAAATGTATGTAAAATTAATGCTTTAATATGAATGCTTAATGATTATCATTTATTAACATAAACATTGCATTCTAATAGGACCTAATACAAAAAAACATTCAACGAGATTCTCAGTAGTTTGAAGATGTTGATGGGAGTCAAACATATCTTTATCTAGTGGATGGTAGAGACTGTCGTTGAAGGATTTTCGGCATAGGTTCATTTTCGAACACATGTTATTCACAATCCTCTACATTCAGTACAATAGCATCTAGTAAACAGTCCACATCTAATAAAGTCCATGAGCGTCGGAGCATAGTATAGGCACTGACAACCCAGTTGCGACAGCTGATGGAGTACATAGCCCAACACTATAATGAGATGGATGAGTTGAAGAGGAAGGGCATCACTTCATCACTAAATTCAGAGTATCCGCATTCACCAAATAAATATCGTAGTTGTAGTCATTTTGTATGAAATAAATACTTATTGTTGTAGACAATATTTTTTATTATCAATTAAGATAATTTTTACTTTATATCATCTATCAACTTTTTGTTTTAACAAATTAAATATAGAAAAAATTAAAATATTATTAATAGATAACTAATAATTGTACAATTATACATCAATCATAAGATAAATACTCGTCAGTAAATTAGCAATGGAAAATTTGTACTCTATCATCAATTATTACCTACGACCATTTCTCCAACAACTCATTCCGTCGGTCATTTCTGTTGCTAACTTAGCTTGCTGATCGAAAACCTTCACATTCAGTTGGCAATTTTCATCACTACACCCCCTTTTTCTTGTAGTGAAAGAAAGAGACCTCTAACAACAGAAAAAATATCATGCATTTTTTTAAAAATTCAAGGATGATAATAAGGATGAGGCAAAAAGCATTTTGCATACAGTAATAGCGATAACATCACTTCACTCAAAATTTCAAATAATTCTTGAAGTGTTCATCTTTCATCTACTCTTTTAGTTGTCAATTTATAGTGTTAAACGTACTTTGTCTAATATAATAGAAAATCTTATAGAAATTACCTATGTTCCTATAAGGAATTCTATAAATGAAGGTAAAAATGAATTAAAGAAAAAGAATAATTCGATTTGTTATGGATGTCAAAATTTTGGATATGTAAAATCTCAATCTCTCTAACATAAGTGATTAGAAAAAAAAGAAATATTTATATATGAGATATCAAACATGCAATTTGTAACACTTGAAAATATTTAACCTAAATTCTCCTTAACATAGATGATAAGTTCATTTGTAATGAATTGATAGAATATTTAAAGATTTTACTAAAAGAAATAAATAAATCATTATCGAGATGTAAAGGCTTTCAAAGAAATAAAGGTTAATTTTCTTAAAGAAGACAATGCAAGATTTAGAAGTGTGTTAAGCTAAATAATTTTAATAAAGAATGAAAATAATGAAAACAATTCTTGAGAGAGAAACGCTTGTTTCTCTTCTTTCCGACCGATAGTCTTTTCATGGCATTCAATCTTCTCCCCCCTGAACTCTTCTCATTCAATGTTTTCTAATATTCTACCTGCTTGTTGCTCCTCCTTTATTCTTAATTCCATTGCCCTTTCACCCCTACTTTCTGTTCATTCCACTTCTTGTTTTAGTAATAGTAAGAAAACCTTGCTACCCTCTAGGTCTATTACTTCCATTCTAGGCAAAAATGATTGAATCTACCAGTACTATAGCCCTTAAAAAACACCTTGGCATCTTTTTCTCCACTTCTCCTAGGGCCTAACTAATTTCCATAGCCTTATCTACTAGATTCATAAAGACCTCCTCTTCCTACTACAAATACCCTATCCTCTAACACTCAACACATAGATCCATATGCCTTTGATGGACAAGAAGTGTCTACTACCCAAAATGACGAAATAATAAGGAGAACCTAGAGTATGATCTTGAATGACTTAAGTCTCTAACTCATTCCAGTTTTTCCGACCTGAAAGCAAGGACAAATAGATGGTCGTTGCTTCATTAACAAGTCCTTCAAGACATCATGGCTAAATAGAAGTCTTCTTTGGTCAAATTCTTTGTGGATAAAATATAAGACTTCCCTCCCCCCACCCCTCTACCCCCAAATCATGCCCAAACTTGTAAAATATGGAAAATATTTGGATTAGTGAATGTTCTTATTTTAACTAAAGGCAACTTTATTTTCAAGCTTACCTTTGAATTTGAGGCACAAAGAGTATTAGACTTTTATCCATGGCATTGTAACAAAAAATCAATTTTCCTTGATAAACGACATCATTGAGTACTATCTCTTTTTTTTTTTTTTGAAAAGTAAGTAACAAATTCATTAAAAGGGTGGAAATTATACAGTGTATCAAGTTATATCTCCTGAGTGTGGAGCTTATACAACATTAAGGAAACTACAACGTAGAATATGTCTAAGGACAACAATTTCTAGATGTTTAGTTGCATTTTTATATGATTGGAAATAAGTTGTTGATTAGCATTGATCTTGATTGTCATCCTTAGTTTGAGCCAAAATTGCTTCTAGTTGTTTCCCTTGTACTGTTAAGCATTTCCAAAAATTTTAGTATTTCTCATCCTCCAAATATAATGCACCAGCGTAGCAAAACTAGTTTAAAAACCCCGTTTTGGTCCTCTCTATTAGTTCATCTCAATTTTTTAGCCTATGCCTTCTTTTATCTCTTCCTTGGTGACATCCTTAAGCAGTTCAGATTGATGATCTTGGTTTATGGGACTTTACAATCTATTTAGCATATTCTCACGAAGACTAGTTGTATGTGTAGTTACACCATTTATTTCTTTAAAAGGACTTCTAGCTGCCTTCTTCGTCATTTCTTAATCGTAAATCTAAATCTATTACCTAACTACTAGCAGTATCAGTAGCTATTTCGTATCTGAAACTTGTACTCCAACTTAAATGCCGATGTCGGTAGAACGGAACTGGTTTGGCTTTTAACAGACAACCTCTAGCTATAAATCATCAATTGCTAGGGTTTAGCAGATAAGAAGCATTGATTGGGGCACTCCAGTATTTTATGAACTCATTTATTAATTTAAGGGTTACTAAACCCTATTTATACGTAACCCCCCGGCTCTCCATCAGCTATCTATATCCTCTCAAAGGCCAAATAACCAAATTCCTCAAAAGAGAAGAGAGCTTGGCACTACTCAGAAATGGCGTCGGAAGAAATAGAGAAGCACAGAGAAGGCGCAGAGGTCTGTGCCGGAGATGATATCGGCAGGGAAAAATCTGTGGAGTTCTTGGACGAGATGGAATTACCAAACGGCCTGTTGCCACTCAAAGACATCCTGGAGGTTGGGTACAATCGCTCAACTGGGTTCGTTTGGCTGATCCAGAAAAACCAAGCTGAACATAAATTCAAAGCCGCGGACCGTTTGGTGTGGTACGACAAGGTGGTGACCGCCTTTGTGGAGAAACGGAAGATGAGGAAAGTGACAGGTGTGAAAGCCAAGGAGCTTTTCATATGGGTGCCCATCGAGAACATTTACGTCGATGAGAAGGACTTGGGAACACTAAAATGCAGCAATAGCTTGATTGGTATTTCCAGGTCGTTCCCTACATCGGCATTTCAGCTTGAGCAGGTCTACAAGTGATGATTTTGAAACTGAAGACTATTTACACCTTTTAGTCCACTTATCCTGTATATAAAACTGTTGTTTGTAGTCTTTTAGTTCATCAGTTCAGTGACGATAAAGCTTATTGAGCATAGTAACCGTCTTCTTCCTTTTCCTTCTTTACAGCTCTTCTAGAGCTTTCATGGTGATCATTTCTTTGTAACTATTTGTGCATGGTATCAGAGCAGAGATCCCACTCTCTCTGTCTTTAATCGATTTCTTGAGTTTTTTTGTTCTTCTTTTCTCTCGAGCTATGACAGATCAAACAGATCCAACGGTTGTTGATTAAAATACGATTACCCACACTATACAATCTTCGAAATCTAAGAAGGATCCATTATTGTTGCAATCATCTGATAATCTAAGTGTGAGTTTAGTCACTAATCCATTAACTGCTAACAATTACTAAATCTGGAGTCGCGCCATGAGAATTGTGTTGAAGGCTAAAAATAAACTCTATTTAGTTGATGGCACTTGTCCTGAACCTGATGATGAGTCTGTGAATTATGATGACTGGAATAATGCTGACTCTATGGTTATTTCCTGGATTTTAAGCTTCATGTCTAAAGATTTAATTGAAGCATTCATTTATACTCCTACTGCTAGAGAGTTATGACTTTAATTGGAAGAGAAATACGGTGAATCTAATGATCCTCAAGTTTATGAGTTGAAGAGGCAAATTGCTTCAATTAATTAAGGAGCTAATTCCATTGCTACTTACTCCACCAATTTGAAGAAACTGTGGAATGAGCTAAATTGTTTAGAGCCTGTTCTGAAATGTAGCTATAATGGTTTTACATGTGGACTTTCTAAGAAGGTTAAGGCTGCAAATACTTCAAATCGGGTGATGCAATTTTTAATGGGACTTAATGACTCTTTTGATAGTACTAGGAGTCAGATATTAGTGCTAGATCATGTTCCTAACATTAACGAGGTTTAATGGATCTTTAGCTTCTTTTGGTACTTTACTTAGTCTTTCGTAAGTTTTCTTCCCCTATCTTATTCCTTCGCTAGATCAACATTATAGGTTTGAATTTAGTTGTAGCACATTTTTACCTCTTACATAAATACCAACCTTTAAACTATTAATAATTTCTTTGACTTTCTTTGCTCCACTGTACATCAATAGATATCTAATGTCCGTTAATGGATATTTAGCTTCTTTTGGTAGTTTACTTGAGTCTTTCATAAGTTTTCTTCCCCTATCTTATTCCTTCACTAGATCAACATTATAGGTTTGAATTTAGTTTTTTAAGGTAGCACATTTTTACCTCTTACATAAATACCAACCTTTAAACTATTAATAATTTCTTTGACTTTCTTTGCTCCACTCTACATCAATGGATATCTAATGTCCTTTAATGGATCTAGCTTCTTTCGGTACTTTACTTGAGTCTTTCATAAGTTTTCTAACCCCAGCAATCTATAGTATACTCACTAAACTCTGCAATAACCAATTTAACATTTGTCTCTTTTGAAAAGATATAGTAATACAAAAATAACTCCATACGCTTCTCTCAGTCCAAGTAGGCATTTGGATTTATCTTCCTTAAAAAATGTGGTATGATAATCTTAATGCTATTTAGTATCCATATAATCTTAATGCTATTTAGTATCCATACTTTCTCCATACCCTCTTTTATAGCCCATACCAATTCTACCCCATCTTTGTTCCCCTATTTTTCGTCCTTTGTCACCTTTTAGATTTAGCACTCCTAAGTAGTTGGAAGCACCCTTAACCTTATCATATGCCTTATCCATTCTTCGTAGTAGCTAGAGGTGGATTATGTTGTATTCTAACTATGAAAACTTCATGTTTCTCTAACCTAATCCTCATTTCCCTAGATTATCGAATAAATTGCTCATCTTAAATTAACTTGGATGATGTTCATGAAGGACTTATAGTCTAGTCCCACTCATTCTTCCTTACTTCCTTATCTTTAGACAAATTTCTACTTTGAGTTTGAGTCATAATAAGCAGTACAAAACATTAATAGCATGAATACTTTATCACGTGTTTTTCTCAAAGTTTTACTTTACTTGCAACCTAAATTCTTGACTGAAGATTCTTTGAAAAATAGATAATCTAACTCAAAGTTAGTTTAAATCTTCTCCCTTCTCAAATAACCCATGAAAAAGTAAATTAAACAAAACAAAATAATGAAAACATTACTAAAATACAAAAAACAAGAAAACTCAAAAATAGGAAATTGAGCTTAATGGAACATAGCTAGATCGTGTAGAAAAGAAGAATAAAACTTAATAAGAATAATTGGACAATAAGTAAGAATAAGATAACTAATGAATAAGATTTTTTATAAACATGTAAAATTATAGAAACAAGAAACAAGAGGGTTTACAAAAACGTAAACAAAGGATTGAATAAACAAAAAGAAGACGACACAAGAATATTGGAAACATAAATAAATAATATAAAAAACAAACCTGAATATAGAAGATAGATCTAATAATAGATTATGATATTACCCTTACTAATAATAGGACTAATGTGATTCTATATCAACCATGGAGTGATCTATTATAATCAAGTTAAAATAGGAACACAGTTATGAAAAGGCAATGAGAAAGATATGAATGGTGATAAGGTAATTAAACCATTCATTAACACAAGAGCAATTGTTTTCACTTCTTTTAAGTACAAACTTCAACCACACAATCACAGCACATTCAACAACTTCACGTCGTTGACTTTTTGAAGCTCAAACAATTAACAACACAAACAGCTTCACACGTTAGTTAACTCGATTAAGTTCATAAAAAAGACAATCACATCATTTCACAGCTTCACTTCTGGGTTTCCTCGAGTTGAAAAGCCGAGGCAGGTTGAGAACTTGAAAGTGCTGTCTCCTCATTGGCAAACGTCAATAAACTTGAGTCCTTGTCATCAACAAAAATGTCAGTGACTGCGAGGCTGAACAGACGCCCCTTGTATTTGGCACCAGTGATTTTGCTTAGCCGCCGTTTCTGGACGAACGCCGTCACCAACATGTCGTACCCCATCGTATGACCCACGGCACGGAACTTGTGGTCCAACTTGTTTTTCTGCTTCAGCCAAATGAACCAAGTTGTGCGATTGAACCCTATCTCTTCTATGTTTTTGAGAGGCAATAATCCTGTTGGAAGCTCCATCTCCTCCAGGAGCTTCACTGATTTATCCCTGCCGAGTGCGTCCCCGTAGTATATCTCTGCCCCTCTTCTATGGTTTTCTATTTCCTTAGTAGCCATTTCTGGAACTTTGGTCTAACTTCCTTTCACGAATTAATTTATATATATAGCATACCAAGTTCTTGATGACAAGTCAGCGATGGGACGTCGAATCTCTAAAAAAATGACAGAATCTACGAAATGGGATTTGGATTTGCAGATTTGGAGGTGATCTGCGTGGTTTAATGAAGATCAAGTTGTCCAGTCCAAATCTAATACATTCCAGCAAATGCTAAACAAAGCAAGGATCCTGCAATGTGCTTTCTTATTTTCTTTGATCTTATAATATGTTTGCTTTGAGTTTTAAATTATGGGAAATAAACGTTAGGTCAACTTGCTCCAAACTTTCGATATTTCTATAGCAACAGAATAAGAAAGAGATATTCTTCTTCGAGGTCCATATCTTTCGGATCTTCTCACGTTTTGTATAGTTAATTAAGTCTTTGGCTGAGGTTTATGAACTGTATGAAGACTGTCATAAGTCTTCCGTAAAATATTTTATAGTCATATGATTAACTAGTGATCAAATGTATATGTAAGAACAATATAGTGGCAATCAAACAGGGAATATAATTTCAGCGAAATTCATACTGAGTATTGTTATTATTATTATTATTGATGTTATCGTTACTATACATGTAATTGTTTGAAAGTTACGAAGACTACCAAAACAAAACTGGTTCTTTAAGTAGAAGACAATAATTATGTTAAGAAGTAATTACTTTAGTTACTTTAATAATTCAAATCTCTAATTTTCTAATAAGTAATAGGACCTCAACATGGGACCGTGTATGAGTCGGGTTATTCTATAATACATTACTTATTTTTTTCAAAAGTTAGTACTCTCAATTCAAGGATGTACACAAGAATATGTACAACGGCAAAGGATAAATTGAATGATCCACCTTGGAACACGACCTTAACACGGTGACATGTAGGTGCTATGATATAGGTCCTTCATTTTTTTTTCCCTAAGTTAGTTCTTGGTCCAATTCTTCTCTAAATTCATTTGTTTTCTTTAAAAAGGCAAAAATAAAACTAGGAGTAAAATATTTTGAGTATCAAATTCTTTAAAATTGTCCAAAATACAAGTGTAATACTATGAAAACCATGCTAAAAGTAATAAATATTTAGCATACATCAAACTCTCTAATACTTAAGCATTTGCTTGTCTTAAAAACAAGCCAATTTTATCATTCTATCGTTGATAAGAAATAATTCTAGAGAAAATGTCAAATAAAACTATTCAAAATTCTCTATTACTCATCTAATTATAAGTGTTGTCAATATGCTAAGCAGCCAACTACTTACTTCGTGATCTTTCAAACTTCAACCTAGATCACAAAATTCAAATTCATGTATAAGATGGACATACATAACATTAACTGCTTCAATTTTGAATTTTCAAATTCAATCCTCTTATTAAATATACATAAATTTAAACAAAACAAGAGCATTAAGAGTTTGTTTGAAAAGTCATTTAGCATTTTTATGTGAGCTGGGTCACTATTTCAAAGTGTACTAACATCACTCTTTAACTTCAAAATTTTTATTAGTATTAAGCTAGTGGAATGAAATTATTTGCACTTATTCATAATTTTATCTTTTTCGAGAAAATGAAAATGCTAAAAAAAACTCACAACTACTTAATACATGCACATTTTACATAAGGAATATTTAAAATTACATTAATAAAAGGAAAGTTGAAAGAAATAAGTGCTCTTTTGTGTAACGTTTGGACTAAAATTAGTAAATTATTATTATATCAACAAATAATGCTGACAAAAAGTGTGATTTATATTTCAACATTTCACAAAATATTTAAGTTAATTCATACTTTTATTTCTAGTATTACTTTACTAAAACAACACTTATTGCACCCAAAATAGATGCAAAAAGTTATACGAGATAATAATAATGGAGATTTACTTAAATCTTTTATGAAAAATTGTGATAGGAATTGAACTATTGTCTAATGACTAATTATTTTGTACTCTACACTAGCATCTAATGGTTCATGATTGCACAATTGTAACCCTACATAGGCTAATTGAAGGCCAAATTACTAGAATTTACCATGAACTTAATTTTGATACATTTTACTGTAGCATTAGTACTATTTCAAAAATGTTAAAATACTATTTACTACAATATATGACAGAAATGAGGTTTTTTCTTATTTCAAAGACTTATTTGCCAACTCTGAAGGGACTGGCAAGAGTAGAATTAGTCAGAACTACTTAACTTTGAGTATGGAAGCCATTGACTCTTTGTCCAAACCAGTACAACCTGAGGAGGTTTGGAAAGCTCTTAGCTCAACGGGAAGTTTTAAATCTAAGTCCTGATGGCTTTCAACCTATCTTCTTTAAACAATTTTGGGATACCGTGGGAAATATTTGGAATATAAATCTTTTTATCTTTTATATGGCAATCCAACTTTAAAATTTTCCCTTAGATTGTAAGTCACTTTATTTTACATGAGATATTTAAAATATTAATAACTTTATCTCACACGATGTGAAAATGTGTACTTAGATTATAAATCACTTTAACATAAATACTGACGTAGATTGCAATCATTTAAACAATTTTTACAATAAAATATAATATTTTAATTGATTTTATCTAGTATAAATATAATGTAATTTTTCTAAATTTCAGATAAGAAATTTTATGTTTATTTGATTAATTTAAGTTATTTTTTAATTTATTTGAATTAATAAATATTTTATTTGAAATTATAAATAAATTTAAAATAAGTGAAAATGAAAATTTTTAAATACTTTTATTTGGGTTATAAATTTCTAATCTAAAGTACAAAATAAGTTGTCTTGTACAATTTTGTTCGATTGTTAAACAACAACCTTATTTATCCTTTCAAGTGATTTCAATTGAAATTGAAATTTAATTTTTTTTAAAAAAAGTAGAATGTCTAGACTGAGAAAGTTCTACTTCTCGCTAACCCTCCTTCTCAGGTCTCTTAGCATCTACAATAGAATTTATAACTATTTCTAGCTTCCCCTCGCCTCCTGATCTCTGATTATTCTTGTTCTTTACTTGGATTTCCTTTCCTTTAATTCTCCTTTGCTTCTTTACACCCCTTTACCACCTTCTCCAGTGAATTTTAGGTTTGCTCCTTTTCGGAATTTCCCATGTTAAGCTCCCACCTTACTTGCATTCTCCTTACTAATATTTCCCCTTATTTTTCTAAAGCTTTTTGCTTACTTTTGCCCCCTTCCTAGTCTAATCAATTGTAAAATTTCCCCTAATCGTTCTTCCGGTTTATCCTTTTTGTTGTTTATCATTTCTGATAATGATTTTTGTCTAACTCAACCTCTAGTCCCTCCTTTTCATTTTTTAAGCCCTTTAACCTTGTTTCTCCAAAAATGCAACCAAAAGCTTCTTCATTTCCACTTCTAGCTAAGCATTTAACCCAATAGTCCCCCCTTTGGAGCCTACTGCAGTTCCTTCACTCTCAAAGAAAATATAAAGTTAAGTTCTAAACGATTCAATCAAAAACTCCTCCCTCCGGTACTTCCCTCCTCCTTCGAATGGGCACGCCAATTCTACACCTCCTTTGGAAGTGTTAAGGGAAAGAGCTTCCAATGTTAATTTCTCTTATAGATTTCCTTTTGGACATGAGGCCATCATTTCCCTTGGTTAACTCCTTAGCACAGAAGTCTTAGAAATCATTTGATCTGGTGCAGGTGCTCATCTTCAAAGAGAAGCAGTTCATTTTCAAGTTCTCCATAGGCTAAGGCTTAAAGAGTTTTGGATTGTGGTCCTTAACGCTTTAATGACCGCCCTATCTTTCTCCACAAGTGGAAACCTGAAGCATAATAACTTCACTAAAGAACCAGAAAAATCCAAATGTGGATTAACCTTTACATCCTTCTTCTGGATTACTAAAGACGTAATGGTCTAAGCCATGTAATAAGCTTCATAAGGAAGCCAATAGCATGGATGAATAAACTACTACACTTAGAAGAATTAATTATGCATTCTAATAAATATGAACTAGACATTACATTAAGTAATTCTTGACAAGGATGAAAAAGATAGACATGATTTGGGTTTTTCATATATTTTCTTTTTTCTGTATACAATGATATATAGACAGAGTGTATGGTCTTAATTGCAAGCTATACAAGGAAAGTATGTAATTACGGGATATGATGTTTGACAGATCCCCTAAATCCATTTCTATCCCCTAAATCCGTTTCTATCCCCTAAATCAAGCTTCTCTATTCAACACTCCCCCTCAAGTTGAGTCGTGGGGTCTCCAACATTCAACTTGCTAAGGAACTCTTTGAACATCCTCCCATTCACTGCTTTAGTGAGTATGTCGGCTAGCTGGTCTTCACTTCGTACATATGGTAATTCAATGATTCCACCTTCCAACTTTTCTTTGATGAAATGACGATCAACCTCAATGTGCTTCGTCCGGTCGTGTAGCACAGGATTCTCTGAGATGCTTACTGCAGCTTTGTTATCACAATGCAGTTTAGACGGCCCTTTTTGCGGAAAGCCCAGCTCTGTCATTAATTTTCTGATCCACAATAGTTCTGCTAACCCTCGTGCTATCCCTCTAAATTCAGCTTCAGCACTTGACAGAGCAACTACCTTCTGCTTCTTGCTTCTCCAAGTTACAAGATTGCCTCCTACAAAGGTAAAATAACCCGATGTTGATCTTCTATCTACAGGGTTTCCTGCCCAGTCAGCATCAGTGTATCCCATTATCTCCAAGTGATTATTCCTGCCAAAAAGAATTCCCAAGTTCGGAGTTCCTTTCAGATACCGAACTATTCTGTACACAGCTTCCATGTGATGAACCTGAGGCTTGTGCATGAATTGACTCACAACCCCTACGGCATAGGCAATGTCTGGTCTCGTATGGGCCAAATAAATCAACTTCCCCACCATTTTTTGATATCTCCCCCTGTCTGTCAGTTGAGCTCCTTCTATTACTTCGAGACCATGATTTGCTTGCATCGGAGTCTCTGCCGGTTCACATTCCAGCATCCCTGTCTCTGTCAGAAAATCTAGAATGTACTTCCTTTGAGAGATATAAATACCTTTCCCGGATCTTAATACTTCAATGCCCAAAAAATACTTCAGTGGACCAAGATCCTTCATTTCAAATTCTCGAAATAAATTCTTCCTGAGTGCTGCTATCTCCTTTCCATCATTTCCTGAAATAATCATGTCATCCACATAGATGATAAGACAGGTTATCAGCTCACCTCGTCGCTTCAGGAATAAAGTATGGTCAGAGTTGCTCTGTTGATACCCCAACTGTTTCATCACCATTGTGAACCTCCCGAACCATGCTCGAGGTGATTGCTTGAGCCCATAAAGTGATCTATCCAGCTTACACACTTCTCCCCTTTTGAAGTCTTTCTCATATCCCGGGGGTGGTATCATATACACTTCCTCTTTCAACTTCCCATGGAGAAATGCATTCTTGACATTAACTGGTGAAGGGGCCAGTCAAGATTTGCTGCAATGGAGAATAAAATTCTAACTGTATCAAGCTTGGCCACAGGGGAGAAAGTTTCAGAGTAGTCAATTCCGTAGGTCTGAGTGTACCCTTTCGCCACCAGCCGAGCTTTGTGCCTTTCAATCGTTCCATCTGGTTTATACTTTACTGTAAACACCCACTTACATCCCACCGGCCTCTTTCCGATAGGTAACCGACATTTATGCCAAGTATGATTTTTTTCAAGGGCTTCAATTTCGACCTCCATTGCCTTTCTCCATTGTTCTGACTTCTTTGCTTCCTCCACACTTGTAGGAAGTTCTTCTCCACAGATTCTTGCTGAGAAAGACTTGGCTTTTTCTGAAAGACTCCCCCTGGCCATATTCGCCATGGGATATCTGGCCTTTTTGGACTTGATCTCCGGCGAATATCTTTTTGCTGGTATCCCTCTATTCTCCCGAGGAGGTAAGACATATCTTTCTGTAGCAACTTCTTCCTGCTCACTAGGTACATTAGTCACAGATTCATCTTCAATAGTGGGTGGAAGAGTGCTTACCTCTGGACTTTCATCCGGGAGAGATCGCTGCGGCTCTGACTGCGGTTCGGGTATACTGTCCGTGGAAGAGGTCTCGCCGGCACTGCTTAGCTCGCAATGGGTAATTTCTAGGATTTGATTGGTTTGATTTGGAACTAGGTCTGGAGTAGGTGGGCTTGAAACTGAACTTGGAATTGAAGCTTGGATTTGAACCCAACTGAGTGAATCTATGACCTTCTCCCCCTGATCACGAGGTTGGGTGTAATAATAGGCCATTTCTTGAAAATCACAATTCATCGTGATGTACATTTTCCGGGTTTTTGGATCATAACACCGGTACCCTTTTTGGTTTACCCCATAACCCAGAAAGACACACTTGACTGCACATGGGTCGAATTTGGTTCGGTCACTTTTTGGAATATGGACATATACTGTACATCCAAATATGCGAGGTTGTAGAGTAAGAGATGGAGGAACTGAGGTGATTTCAGATAGGACTTGAATTGGAGTTTTAAGGTCCAAAATTTTGGTTGGAAGACGGTTCAAAAGGTAGGCAGAAGTAGCAACAGCTTCAGGCCAAAAACTTTGCGAAACTTGGGATTCAAGCATTAAAGCACGGGTCATTTCAAGTAGGATGCGGTTTTTCCGTTCAGCAACCCCATTTTGTTCGGGAGTGTGAGGACAAGAGGTTTGATGAATGATGCCATGGTCAGAAAGATAGGTTTGTAAGGTTTGATTCACAAACTCCCCCCCGTTATCAGAGCGGAGTATTTGAATTGGTTTTTGAAATTGTGTGGCAATCATTTTTTGAAATTGAATGAATTTTGGAAAACTTCAGATTTGCGTTTCAAAAAATACACCCATGTCAAACGGGTACAATCATCCACAAATAACAAAAAATATCTTAACCCATATTCCCCGTTCACAGGTGCAGGCCCCCATACATCAGAATGAACAATTTGAAAGATACTATTAACCCTTGTATTGCTAGGTTTAAAAGACTGTCTATGACTTTTGGCCAAAATGCATGTTTCACACAAATCTGAACAGTTTTTGGATAATGAAGGAAATAAAATTTTAAAATAACTCAGGGAGGGGTGACCTAAGCGACGATGCCACAACCAAGCTTCTTTTTCTGGGGACCCATGAGCCAACATCGCAGAACCTGATTGAGTGATCTCGTCCACGTAGTATAACCAGTTCTGCTCAGTGCCACGTCCAATGATCGCCCCCGTCTGAATGTCCTGTAATAAACAAAATCGGGAATTCATTAATACCGTACACTCCAACTCCTCCGTCACTTGACTAACTGACAACAATTTCTGAGTCTAAGATGGGACATATAAACAATGCTTCAATTTCAAAGTCGGAGTAATTTCCACAGACCCTCCCCCTTTCACCGGTATTAATCCCCCATTTGCAGCTTGAATACAACTTTTACGGGGTGAAGCATGAACAATAATATCATTTAAGTCATGAGTCATAGTGTCAGTGGCTCCACAATCAACCAACCAACACTCACTTTCATCTTTTTCACAATTCTTAACAATAAAGACATGGGTCATTCCACCAGGATTCAAATTAGAACAAATTGACAAATCTGGACCACTTCTACACTCATGCATATCTAATGGACAAATATCAGGAGGGTTTAATTTGCAAATATTGGAACTTATAAAAGCATCACAAGTGTTAAGGTTTTTAAACCCTAACACTTTACCTCTGTCCCCGTTTATGCCTTCTTGTCCCACAGCCGCCATGACTACTCCTTCTGCTCTCTGTTCGCTGCCGTCGATGGCGTCCTCCGGGATGCCCACGGCGGTAGCCACCTTCCCCTTATTCCGACTAGCATTCGGATTATTCTCCCACCAATCTGGGTAACCCACCAAGAGGAAACAATCCTCCTTTGAATGTCGATTCCGGCCACAGTGGGTGCATTTTAATTTGCTTTTGTCGATTTGAACTCGGGATGGCGGATTGCTTCTCTTGGGAGCATCTGACCGGGAAGAGGACTTGAAGCCCTTTGACACCAAACCAATTCCGATATCTCTGCCACCACGGGAGGTCTGCCCGCCGGTGAATTGGATCTGCGCCGCCTATTTCCGGACGATGGCGTAGGCACTTTCCACCTGTGGAAGTGGATCTCTCCGAAGTATTTCCCGCCTGATGCCTTCAAATTTGGGGTCAAGACCTGCCAAGAATTGAAACAATCGTACCTCGTTTCTCATTTTGTTTAAGGTATCAATATCTTTCGGTGTCTCCATTTGATTTGGTTGGGCTTGATCAATTTCTCCCCAAATCCCCTGTAAAATTAACCAGTAGGATTCCAGGGTTCCTTCTCCTTGGGTCAGGCGACTAGCCTTTGTGTGAAGTTCATACGCCTGGAGTGTGTCCCTGCCTGTGCTGTATGTGATTCTCAGTGCTTCCCATAGATCCCTTGCTCCTGGATAGTGTGCTACACTTGTTGCTAAAGCTGGTTCAATATTTTCTAGGATCCACCCAAGGACTGTTAAGTCCTCTTGCTGCCATTTCCCAAACATGGGATCTCCAGTAGCCGGCGGTGAAGGGATGCCAGTGATATGCTTGAGGCGTCCCCTGCCGCCTAAAGCAACGGTCATCAATCGTGCCCACAGCAGGTAGTTTGATCCGTTTAATTTTGTTGCAATCGACAAACTGTTGTTCATGGTGCCTGTTTGAGTCTGATTTAAGCCTCCTTTCAAAATTGAGGCTATTTGAAGGGTTAATTCATCGGTTGAAAGGTCTGATTTTGTGGCTTCGATTTCTATCATGTTTGATTAACAGAACAGTAATGAACTACACTTGCTCTTTGGCTGTTTTGGTTGGTTTAGGTCGAATGGCAAATGATGAAGCAGGCAAAAACTGGCTCTGATACCATCTTGACAAGGATGAAAAAGATAGACATGATTTGGGTTTTTCATATATTTTCTTTTTTCTGTATACAATGATATATAGACAGAGTGTATGGTCTTAATTGCAAGCTATACAAGGAAAGTATGTAATTACGGGATATGATGTTTGACAGATCCCCTAAATCCATTTCTATCCCCTAAATCCGTTTCTATCCCCTAAATCAAGCTTCTCTATTCAACAGTAATTTCGTTGATGCACATAAATGAAAATGGGAAGCTTTATGACGATGTTATCCCATAGATACAATGGAAGCCAATGCATAGGTTCTTCAAAACTGGCTTCTACAATGAGTTGATAGGCATTCAAACAGATAAAGATGATAGAAGGAGGTTGAGGGAAAGATAGACAAGATTTTGAAGTGAGCTCTGGAAGTTAAAATCACTTCAATAATGGGGAATATAATAAACTCTAATAGAGAAGGAGAAGTACTAGTAGCAAATAACTTCCATAAACATTTGGACTTACTAGAAGAAGGAACTAGCTTAGTGAAATTAGATAATCTAGCTCCAAATCTTGTCACTTTTTATTTGAACTTATCAATAAGACTCATTATGCAGAAACGTCTAGGCGCTTAAGTTTGGTATGTCTCAAGATTCCATTGGTGAAATCATTTTTATAGCCAAAAGAAAATATAATAAGAAATAAATGATCTCAAGCTCTAAATTAACTTGCAAATGATAGCGTTATGCAAGAATATGCGAAGCTTCAACAACCCTAGCAAATAGCTTTAGCTCAAAGATTTGGAGACTAAGCTATGTAAAAAAGGTCTCAAATAGCTTGTTTGTTTAATAATAGATGGTCAATTATATCTAATGACGTTGCACACCATTATAGTAGAATTGTGATTGCTTATGACCAAATGGAGCTAAAGAGCTAAAGCTCCTTAATGACTGACCAACTAGTTCACCTAGAACTGCTTATTTCAAATTCAAATGTCAAGATTCATGTATCATTTGTTAATGCTTCCAATTTTTCCTTTAAAAGGAACATGTTGTGGAGAAAATTGCAAGATATCTATTCCATTACTTAGCTCTCATGGTTGTTGTTAGGTGACTTTAATAGTATTCTTTACTCTTTAGTAGATGGAAATGCATGCATAGAAACTTCGCTAATGTTCTAACAAACTGTATCACAAGCACTGAAGTCATTGATCTCAAGTTTGAAGGAAACTACTTTGCCAGTAGCAATAAGCAGAAACATCTATGGCTCTTAAGGAAAAAACTTGATTGTGCAACGGTACTCTAATTTCCTTTTAAGCGTTCCAAACAATAAGGCCAAGTTTGTTAATCCTTAGTTCTCAAGTCAATCTCCAATTACTATAAATGACCTAAATATTGGGGTTTAAATGAGCTCTCCTTTCAAATTTAATGACATTTGGCTAGTGATCCAAGGTTTCATAAAGTTATTAGCAAAGGTCTTAGAGCTCTAATTCATGGTTTAGCTTCCTACATTTGTACGGAGAAGCTCAAATGTACCAAGAGGAAACTCATACTTCTCAACCAGACCAAATATGTTAATACTAAAACTTTTGTTACAATCTCTAAAGACAAGCTCAACAGAATGTGATAAACCGAAGGGGGTTAAATAGTTTCGCAAACTTTCTGATTTGTTCCTAGCAAACAAATAAAATCAGAAAAATAAAAAAGAACCAAAAATAAATCAACACCAGAAATTTGGTAACGCAGTTCGGCACACATTGCCTACATCTGCGGGGCCCTCACCTAGCTTAATCACTTTCACCGAAGTACAATAATTTTACCCAAGGCTTTACTGAGCCGACACTACTCAACCCTTAGTACTATCTCTCAACCTCACTTTCCGTGAAAGAATTCACACCCAATAGTACGACCGTCTCGTACTAACCTCAACAGGGGATTTTTCTAACTATTTTTACTCAAAAACAAAAACAAATAAAACAAGAAAGCAATAATTTCAGATCTGAAATTCTTCACTAAAATATTCAAATAGCAGCACCAACTATGAGTGTACTCATCTGTGATAAAGACTTCTAGGTACTGCAACCATTAATCAAGAACCCAGCAAAGACAACACCTGCGCATAACCCTTGGACTGCTTGATTGAGATAACACCAGTGAAACAATGATGCTCTGAAAGGAACCCTCAAAACTAGCTCAAATAGCATATCAAAATCAGAACAGAGCAACAACAAATCAGCAGACTACGCTACACCGTGGTTCACCAAAAAGACAAGACATATGCGCAGATTCCAAAGTCAACAACGCAACAGCCAAAAACACCTTACAAAAATTAACTCAATCAAGAGATTAAATCCCAACAACGCAATAACAGTTTTGCAATCTCCCCACACGGTTTTTCACGCCCCACCAACCTAGCAAACAATACCAGATCAAAAGAAGATACCCCTGCCCAATCAGCCACGTCAGCCAAGAAGCAATCCACCTTATTCACGCAATCAGCTAAATTTCCTTTTGAAGAGTCCTTTTCAAATAAGGATAGTATTAGATAGAAAATCAGCCACCGAAAATTATGCTAAATCAAATCCCAAGCACCATTTACTTCCAAAGGAGTGCAATCTTCAATAATTATTAAGGAAATTCCCATGTCCAATTAAAATGTCAAAAATAAAAATAGGATATATTAAAAATAAATCCTAACAATCTCCCCCTTTTTTGGCATTTCTGTCTCAACAACTAAACCAGCACACAAGTAAGCAGTGATTGGACATTGAAGGAAATGTAAACTATTGATACTCCCCCTTAGTTCAATATTCAACTACATGTGCCACCATGAACTGATTTCAAACCAAAAAACCAACCGAAACCAAGCAACAAGCAACAAGCAGAATAACACTGCTTATCTTTGGGTTTGTCTCCCCCTTTGAGACAAAGAGATGACAAAAAGCATGATGAATAGTCACTCATATACCGTAAAATCTCCCCATGAATAGAACATTCATCATAAACAATCTGATGCCTTCCCCCTTGAGACAAAAAAGTATCAAAATGCATAATCATAATAATCAACCATAGATGCAGCGGAAGAATCATAAGCGTACCAATATGATAATTTACTACCATTCAAATCACTAAGAGATATGCCCGAAAGCGAGATCCATACCGATGAGAGAGCTGAGAAGCCTTCGGTGGAGCCAAATAGAAGTCACAGTGTAAACTACTAAAAAGATGAAATGACAATAGCAACATAAATTAAAAGAAAATCCTAACATATTGTATTTTTCTTACATCTTATTTTTTAAGCGGTTAAACAATCATAATCCTTTTTTTTCAATTTTCTTAGTTCTTTTCTCTTGCAAGTTTAGGAGAAATTCCTCTTCTCCAAAATTAGGTTACTGTCATAAACTTAGAGTCCAAAACAGGTAATTAATCTAAGCCTTGACCAACGGTTCTATCACTTAAGAATAGATGAAACTCAATCACATAATCTGGGGATTAAATTCCGGACTTAGGAAAGGAAATAAGTTGAATGTCAATTTTAATCTGGGGATTAAATTTTTTTCTATATTTTAATTTTAAGGATTGGGTGATTGAGATAAGAAAGATACTTATTTTAAGTAAGAGTTATTATTGGTCTTTTACTATGAAACAGTTTTTTAATTTTTATATTATTTATGAAGTGTGTGTTTTATTATCTAATTATCAACTTTAAGAAACTACATCATCTTATACTTTCTGTCTTCGATGTTTAAATTAAATTATGAAATATGATTCCAAGCAATATATCAATTAGAATTGTAATTGTATAAATATTTAAATATTATTGTAATTTATAGTAATTACTTTATATACAAATATAATTATATTTATTTAATAGATAATTATCATAATTAAATATTATTGCCAATTTAAGACTTTGATAAAGATCATAAATGATAATTCCTTCGTTATGAATCATTTTAACTTTCTATGGCTTCCCTGGGAAAATGATCTCTTTTTAGAAAAGAAATAATTTTTTGGACTATTTTTTCTGCTTTTTATAATTTTATTTCTATCTGTACCGTAGTCGATCTCTTTCCCGTTGTATCAAAAGACGAATATCGAACACACTGCATTCATTTTTTATTGAAATGGAAGTCTTAATTTTATTCATTAGAAAAAGTAATCTTATCTGATTAGCTATGGTTTGAAGATGCAAACCAAGAACTGATGTTTGTAATAAGAAAAAGAAAAACACACTCTATACTTGTAATAAATTATATAATTGTTTCAATTTGAAAAATCTTATAATCAGTTATTCTTCATCAGTTCATAATAGTTAATTAACGCCTACTTTGAACAAAATTATAATAACCATTTTACTGCTTAATTGAATGTCATTTCTTAAAATATTTTTAATACTTTTTAATAAAGTTTGATACCTAATTTTAAAAAAGAAAGGTTATGGAATATAGATACATAATTTTACAAATTTTGGCACCAAATTAATCTTTAACCTTAGAATATGTAATTATAAAAAAATGTAATTTTCTCTCAAACCTTAATTAAGTTAATGAATTCATTGTCAATCATTTATTCTTTAGAAATGTATAAAATTATTTATTTTGACAAATTGTTATTTACATGATCAAACATTAATGATTTTATTATTTTCTTGTCAATATTTCATATTTTGTGTGAATTTTTAAAGTTTTTTTAATTTTATGGAGTTGGTCAAAAGACAACTACAAGGAAGATCAAAATATGACCCACATACCCCAATCAAATAACACTTCATTGTTTTTTTAAAAACAATTTTTAAAGAAGTTTTCAATTAATTTTAGAACTCTTTATTTTCAATTAAGTGTTACACTTTATTAAAATCTAATATAAATGTCCAACACATTATTTTTATTATTAGATATATGACTGAAATTTCACTCTCAATTTTTAAAAAAGTTACCTTGAAGCCCTAGTTTGGGAACTTCACTAATTATATGGTAAAATGGTCCACAATGACTGTCTTTATTTAATTAACTTCAACTTTATCCTGTCCTTCTCCTACTACTCCAAGAGTGGGTGAAACAGTGGAGTCAACTTGACTTTTCCCAATGCTATTCAGTTTCTTCCTTAGGCCTGAGATTGTCTTTTGAAACGTTGGAATCAGACTCAGTTCCAGTTTCTAGATTGTCTCGATGACTAATTGTAATTAGTCACTAGTAATCCTGTGATTATTTCCACGAGTGACTTTGACTAATCCCAATCTAACCAAAACTTCTACTTTTGTCGGCTGTTCTCGAGATACAGATAAGCATTGACTTTGAATCAATGCTTGAAATTGATTCAATAGCCCCATTTTCTTACATTGTCCCAATCAGGACACCACAGTTGCTGTTTGGTTCTTCTTTCTTGTGGAGATATATATCTATTAAATAGCAATTTATTCGTACGTCAAATCAAATTTTTTTTAATTTGAGAGAAATTTAAAAAAAGAAGAAGGTTATTTTGATAAAAATTATTAATATTAATATAATATAATACTATTTAAACAATTTCGTAATAAAGGAAAAAAGATCTATAATACATTTGGTAAGAAAGTTGATATTACATATCAATTAGGACAGGTTTTTGGTGGTTCACCCTATCCTTGATCTTACATTAGACTTTGAAATGTATATGGCCGCATTTTACCTACCTGATTATGATTGAATAAAACTAAAGCTATAAAGCTTTTGCGGAACCTTCATTGTTAGTTCTTATATGACAGAACAATAACATAATCTCAGATTGACAAGAACAAAGGATATAATTTTTTTTTATAAATCTATTAAATAGATTACTAATTAACTTTTATATTTAATCATTTTTCAGAATTATAATTCTGTTAAGACTGAATTATAATTATCTAATCAGTTTGTTTGTTTGAGAGTGATTAAAAGTGAGACTGATTAGTATTAATTAACTATGATAATTCAGGAAAATAGTTATAAAAATATTTTAAAATTTATTGCAAAATTAAACATATTATTTCAAATATAGTCACATAAAAATTATAGTTGAATTGAACATAAAAGTGATGTAGTAGAGACCCAATTGTACACATTTCACTCTTTTCTTTATTTTATCTCACATGCTTGTCATTAATTCCAATTGTAGCTATTATTAATCTTGTGAATTCTATTTGAAATTTTAAAATACTGAATATAAGGAAGTTCTTTTCTTTAAATAATTATCATTAGATTTTAAAGTAAAATTTTAAAAAGATGATCTATTTATATTATTATTT
>JANITW010000002.1:67428952-67449383 GCA_027564335.1 Erythroxylum williamsii
TATATATGTATATATATATATATATGTATATATGTATATATATGTATATATGTATATATATATATGTATATATGTATATATGTATATATATATATGTATATATGTATATGATCTAACTTAAAATAATATAGAACGAATCAAATATTAATAACTATAATCTTATTTAAAATGACAATATGAAACTTTTTTTTTTGTCCAGATTAGCTATAGTTTGAATATAGGGATAGCAATAAACTGACGCATGGGTTTAAATTTAGATATTTTAACTCATGAGTCAAATCAAGTTCATACTAACCTGACGCCAAATTTTTTAAAACAAAATAATGACATTTTGCTTAAAAGAATTAGATCTCAGGCTTACGTCTAAATAATTCAAACCTATACTTAATTAAAAAAATATTATTTTTCATCTTTAATTTTTAAATTTTATTTTTAAAAAATTAACAAGATCAGCCCGTGGCGGCGACTTTGCGATCCCTATTTGAACGTCTATAAAAAAACATAAATTTGAAAAGAAGTATTATTTATAAAGTATTATTTATTATAAATGTGTAATACGTATAAGTTTATGTACATCGAAATTTTTTAAGATCTTATTTGCCCTTATTCATCCAACTTGAATAAAATATAAATATTTCTAATTTTAAATTCCTTGAAAACATATTAACTTCTTATGTATTTTAAATTTATTTGAATTTTAAAATAATTCATTCAACTTTAATAAAAATATAAATATTTCCAATTTTTGACTTCAACCAAAAATTCAAAACGGAATCAAAATTTATCTTTTAAGTTTCAATCAACTTGAGCTATTTAAATAGTATTAAAATATTCTTATTCGTGTAGATTCTACAATTTATTATTTACTATACAAGTCTAAAATAAAATTATATAATATGTTAAGTGTATATATATAATTTTTATTTTTGGAAAAATTCTTACAAAAATCAAATTGAGTGTTTGTTCTTTTATTTGATTTAGCTTGCATCTTCTAAATTACCATTTAATATGAAAAATAAAAAGTATATAACAAATGTTTCTCTATTTTGATGTTAAAGAAAATCACTTATATTAAATCCTTGAAAATTAATATGAACCTTATTAATTTTGAATTATCTTTAGAACGGGCTTTACTTATTTGTAGTAAATTAAAATTTTATATGAAGAGTAAAAGACAATTTCTAATATTATTTCACTTATTTTAAAAATTAATTTTATAACTCTTTTGAACTATTAGATAAGATCTTTTACTATTAAAAATAGGACTTGCCAATAAAAAATGTTTAGTACACACTAATACATTACTGATTGTTGTATGTGTGTGTGTATATATATATATAACAATTCATATTGAAAAAACTTAATAAATATTTATTATAAGACATTTTAATACACTAAATTGTTTTATTAATGCAATCAATGAAAATAATATTTGATACAAGTGAAAATATGTAGGGATGGCAATGGGCTGACTCATAGGCCAGTCAAGTTTTTTAAATTAAAAATATATAATAATTTAATTTTAAATTAAATTAGGATCTAAGTTGTCCAGACCCAAACTTACCTGAGACTCGACTCTTTTAAGTAAAACGATATTGTTTTGTTTTGAATAATTGGACCTCGAATTTACTTGGGCCTCAACCTGGCCTATAAATCTGTACATTAAAAACAACTAAATTTAAATTCATGGGTCAAAAATTGTCACCTCTAAAAATAGGACTCATTTTTTTACCCCAAGTAAACTTTATCTTTTATAGTATTATACATTTTTATTCATAATAGAATTTATGACTGACTTTTGATTCTCTGAACTAACATTTTAAATAAAATAAAATTGGTTTATACCATTTATTTATATCATTTTAAAAAAATAAATGCACATAAAAAAGTTTAATCGGTTCAACCGGTTTAATCGTAAAAATTTTGAACCATTCAACTTTTCAGTTTAGTTTTTAATTAATTTATTAATTAATCATCAATTTTTATTAATTAATAACATTTTATAAACTAAAATAAATCAATTTATTTTTATCTAGCAATCTCTTTTTTCAATCAAACTTCAAATTTTTCGTCTCATTTAATTATATTTTAAATTTTTTACATGTCAATATTAAAAAGTAACACGAGAATTTTTTACAAATACTGAAAATTAATTTGAGCTTTTATTTTTAATCGATGAAGAAAAATAAAATTATTTAAAATTGTGGATAAGTTGATCCAACACGACTTTACAATTTACGGCTAGAAAAGGCCGCTACTGTAAACTCAAATGGAAAAGTTTTACATAATCCGGAAAACATATTACAAAAAGACAGCATTCTAGGAAATGTATCTTTTTTTTTTGGTATAAAGGGAAAGAGTACACATGGTACTAAATGAGTCGGGAGAAATAACGACCCGACTGATCTTCTAAGAGGAGATTAAGGTACCCTAAAAGTGTAACATCAAAATAAGTGATACCAGGAATGATAGGATCGACCTGAGAAGCCAGCCAGTCTGCGTATTTGTTACTCTTTCGGTACATATGCCGATGAACAACAAACCAGTTGCAATTGAGGAGGTCCCAAATACTCATAACGATAGGGTTGTCCGACTAAGAGCGGGAGGTCACCGAAAAAAGGAGCTGATACATCCCTAAAGAGTCCACTTTCAGCTCAAACTGATAAAAATCTAATTGTCAAATCAAGAAAAATTCTATGCAAACATTCTAGAGTTCTGTTGACTAGACTGAGCATCAGCCTATAAATTGTGCAAAGCCGTAGGAAATGTATGTTTGGTACATAGTATATATATAAAATCTCTAGGAATGCTAACAAGCTAGGATGCATATGGGAACATTTCCAAAGAAAGAAGCAGTACAAATGTTGTTTTGCAATATCTACTGTTGACGAGGATAAGGTCTAACTTGGGTGTGCTGGAGGTTGTTTGAGGAACGTCAGGAATCAGGACACGATCACTAGATTCTTTGCGACGTCTGATGCACCTATCCCTCCACGTTTCGAATGTACAGCCCCAATTTAAGGCAAGGCATGACATGTCCACTGCTCCTCTTGCACCACTCTTGACTCTCCGGCCCCCAAATCGTAGGATAACTGTCCTTTAAGTAGCTGCCCCACATGACCACGGCGTCCTGCTCTTGCATTAATAAGCCAAAAAGCTTGTTGTCAATTTTGAAGTTCTCTGAACCTCGATCTCCTCTATCTTCACTACCAACGTCACGGTTGCAAAATAGTGCTTTTAATAGTTGGTTGAGCCATATCCAAATCACTAATTATACCCTCCCCTTTTCCATTCACGCCTTCTGATCATGAATCCTTAAGAACTTGATGATAATACCTTGAAACCAGCAATGGATTAATTCCTAATTGTTCTTGGTGCAACCCAATTAGCTATCTATCAATTAGATCACTTAATCACAATTGTTGTCTTCGAATAAAATTCTAAATTATCAATCGATTTACATCTTCCCTTACCTTCTTGCTATCAAGTACTTTAATGATTCTGAAGGACGTTGCTCGCCTAATCTTTAGATCATGTCACAAACATGTGATTAGATAATACTAAAGAGTTGATCAATTGAGATAAGAATACTATAAATATCCCTATTTTCACAAACAAAAAAAACAAAAGAACTATAAATATCCCTTAGTCACGGAGAAGTCCCATCAAGGAAAAGTATATTAGTTTTCCGAGATGATCTGTGGTCAAATTCTAGGGTCACCACTCCTCAAACTAGCCATGAAGTCTTAGTAGTAATAATGTGCTAGAGATGTCTACTTCGGTGGCAATCATTCTAGACCAACAGCTTATATTGACCACATAAAAACCGTGTTTTATTGCTAGCTATATCCCCCCCTCCCTGTCTATCCAACTACAGCTAGCCATCATTTCTGAATAGAAGGCAAAGCAATGATTTCTTGCTCATAAGCTAGAGATGTGTCCCTAAAGAACTCAGTGGTATTGCTTTTATATGGTGGTCATTGATTATAGGCCCCCCTTCGTGATCCGCCAATTTCACGTCCCTACATATATAAGGAATTGACTACAGGTGAATTAAGGGGATTGTTGGTTGATGAGTTTGGGAAGTGGTTAATAGGTATGGAATGAAAAATGAGTGGTTGATTGTTGATTATGATTATAGGAGTAATGGTTTGATATCTCACTTTGGAGGAATCCTTCATACCTCCCATTTAGTATAGGAATGACACTCATTTCTGAGTAGAAATATTTTTTAAAAATATTTTTAATAATAATTAATCAAATAATTAAAATATAATTAATTAAAATAATATTAATTAATTAAGTACATCATAATTAATTACAATACAATTAATTAAAATATAATTCATTCATTAATTAAAATATGGTAATTAATTAATTATTTAATTAAAATATAATTAATTAATTATTATAAACCTAATAAGAGATACTCACATGATCTGGAAGAATGACAACGAGCACGCCTATTAAATTAGGTCCCATATTAGACTCTAGATTTTGTAGTAATAGATCCTACACCGATGTTAGCTGGTCTCCTCTCCTATGATGAAAGATCACGAAAGAACTCCTAAGTCTAGTCATTGGAGTTGCTAAGGGTTGTGATGAATTGAATGAAAGATGGTCGAGCAATGTTTTGGGACCATTTTACTAGCATTAAAATAAGATCATGGCATAGCTGAGGGAGGATGTATAATTACAAAACTACAGTACTTAAGCATTCGTCCCCACAGGTTACAGTAAATTGTTAATATCTTCTGCTCAGTTATCCTCATGCTCTAAATCCAATTAGGTATATTCTTATTGTATCAGAAAAGGCAAAATGGGTTAAGGCGACCAATAGCGAATCACTATTTATTCGTACGATTTCTGTTGTTTGTAAATTGTCTTTTTTTGGAAATAGCAAAGTGGTTTAGGTAGGACCCGCATCATCACACCTAGAGATTTTGTCTCTTTTGATCGTCAAGTGCGAATCTTGTCGCTTGAACCTGTGACCTCAGAATTTTGTTAGGTGCAAGACTCACGTCTAACACCAAAATCATTTCTGCTTATGACAAGTGGAAGCTAGCTAGTTGATCCAATTCGATAAGGACAACCTTCATGTTCAAATTCTTTTGATCTAGTTGAAAACTTGGTCAAACTTTGAGTGATTTCAACGGATTTATGAGTGACTAATCAGTGGTTTTGATATAGAAGTCATCAAATTGGACTTCTATAGGGGGCAAGTAATGCTTAACCAACAAGGATACCAAAAGAAAATATCCACAACACATCATGATCATGGTCTTTGCTTAATTTCAATACACTTATTTAGGGTTTTAGAAGCCATTAATAGCAGGTTGATTCCTAAGGATGTCTTTGTCTTTGCCTAGAAGAATTTGGTTTTCTTTTTCAATGCTACCACGAAGGACAGGTGCCATAGTTTTTCCAAGATATGCTCAAATTGGAAAGTGACTGACATGATCCTTATCTACTGAAAGCTCCCCCTTACCTTTAATTAATAATCTGTTATCACCCCACCAATATTGTCTGCTAAAATTCGGTATAAATGCTCTACTCCATTATAATTAGCTATATTACAATGATGTATGAACTAGAAAGCACACAAAATTTACTGCACTACCCTTTTAATTATGTACCATAGAAAAGCACTTCTAAATTATTGGAGATCTAGGTTACTTTTCCATGGGTTAATATAAAATACATACCATAACATAGCATCCTGTTCAAAATAATAAAGACAAATGATTAATTGATACAGAACAAGCTAACATTCTTTTTTAAAAAACAAACAAGACTCATCTTTTTATCATGAAACATCGGACCTCATGTTCCACTTGATGATACATATGCTTCGATCTTAGCTGGGTAAAAATCTTCTTCATTCCTCTGATATTTAGCAGTACTGTTATACCGAACCGAACTAATTAAGCACTTCCCAACAAGATAACTGGTGCATTGAACTCAGCATTAATGATCAACAGATGAGAGCCGAGTACTATTCAAGTCCCTAAAGTTTAAAATGAATTTGCATTCCATGTCATTCTTGTCCAATCAAAACCCGTAGGTGGCCTACAAAGATCACGATATATCTATGTGAGCTGATCACCGATGCCCTAAATAGTTTCGCCTACACACTCATTGTGTAAGTGTAATTGTCAAGACTCAGAAGACGACTTTATCTCCTTAGGTTTTGCACTTTTGATTTCGATGCCTTTCAAGATAGTGAAAGTACTAGGATCTTAGGACCTATGTCTACAAGTAATGATGACGGATTCGTGATGACTCATAGTACTTTCGCGATCTTGGAAACTGTTGATGGTAGCTACCATATTCTTACTTTTCCAAAAGCAAACCAGATTGTCAAAGATACGATTGATTGCTCCTAGAAAACACAATATTATGGATATTATTCTTGGGTTACATCTGCTTGCACAGAAAATTGATGCATCATGTACGCGAACTTGTAGAAGAATGGTAGTATTGATCATGTGTTTTAATTTTCATGTCATTAATACTCAACATGTAGTGTATTAGGTAATTGAAAGGAACATACTTAGCTAAGAAAACAATAGTTGCTTAGGGTTTCATACGGTACGATGGAATTATTCTACTCGTAATTGTTTGAGGGCTTAATGAGAATAATAATGTTATCTTATTAAATACAAGTACGTGCACTTTAATGCCGCTCAGTCAACTTCATTGATAGAGAATGCAAAAACTCTCATCCTATATGAGAGTTCAAATTCTAAAAGGGTCTTTACATCTTCGACTAACAACAGTACAATCAAATTATTAGCCTAAGCTATCAAACGCCGAAGAAGTTGTGGTGCTTGGCTATACCCATGATAATATTCAAAAGGAGAGCCATTGTCTACTCAGTCCATAAACTAGTCGAGTAATAAACAAAATATACCTCACAATGTGTAAATGCTCGTAGAAATGTTCTAAAAATTGAATTGAAAGTTAAATCAGTAAGATAAAAAATTTAAAGTTTAAAAGATTCAACCGATATTAAGCTATCATAAAATAAGCTAAAAATTAAATTTAATAAAAAATTTTAATATAACAAAAAGATATTATCTTTATGTATCAAAAAATTTGAAACTTAATTGAAAAAAGAAATTACTAAATGAAAATTAATTGATATATTTTGGTTTATAAGAACTTATTAATTTACTAAAATTGACCAATTAATTAATAAATAAATCATTTTTAACAACAAGAGTTATTAAAGTAAATGAAACCAAAAAGTTAAAAACTGAATTGAGAAGCTAGAAATTTTAAAATTTTAATAATTGAATTGACCGAATTAGTTAGGTTTTTTAATCATCGGCAAGTAACATCAATGTTAGATATTTTGGTTCTTATTGAAAAATGGAAAAATTTTATTAAAATAATATGTAGTATCATTATTTTTAAAAAATTATATACTTTAATTAATAATTTATATAATGTTATGAAATTATCAACATGCATTAAAATTGAAGACAATTTTACACTTAAAATTAAATATGTTTATCTCAATAATAAAAAGTAAAGTTTAATAATAAAATAACTTATAAATATAATTTATTTTATTATTAAATTATTGAGACAACATTTTAAATTGAATTATAAGGGAACGCTTAGAAAATACAAATAGTACAAAGTTCTAAATTGAAATTAATCGTAAAAAAGAGTTTATTAGCTATCACCTAATTTTTGAAAACAAGTCTTCTGTTTCGATTAATCGGTTCCTATTTTGTTTTATTAAATTTTATACATATATCTATATATAATGTATACAAATATGTGGATAAAATTAAGTGACATAACATCCTAACGAAAACAATTATGCCCCAACTCCTAATTAATCTTCTATCACGTATAATGGTTCAATTAAGCTAAGTAGTGGTGTAGAAAGTTTTGTCTACGTTCAAATCACATGAAGATTTTTTTTCTCTCGTTTCTTTATCCTTTTTCCCACATAATATAATCAGATGCTTGTTGAAAATTCGACGGTGAGGAGAAAATGGATGAAAAAAACCCTAATTAATGCTGCCGTACATGTGGATGAGTGAAAATCTTTGTCCTTAAAATGTATCATTGTCTTCTTGACTGACTTTCATTATTGATCTGACATGTATTCAACCATTTGTTTAATTGCTTTGGTCTATGAAAGGTCAGTAGTGCTTAGTGACATTTCTCTCACGCTTTTGCCCATCCTAGTCATGCCCTATTCCTGCTGTCCTACTTTGCCATAGCTGATTAATTTCTGTTCATGGATTGCCTTCATTGCATTCTGTTCATACGTAGCATTCTCTATTCCAAAATAACTATGATCTAACCCTATTTTACATTCAATACAATATTATTTTATAAGCTTTGATATAATTTTTACTAAAAAAATAATATCGTATCAAACATAAAATAAGGTTGAAACAAAATAACGAGGACATAATATTTGAACCTTATTTAATGCCTTCTTGCACTTATAATATTTAAAAAGTATAGTACAATAGTTTAAATAAATTTGTCAAACATTTAGTTAATTTTTTGAATTGAGAGAATTATTTTAGTATTTAAATTCTTTTTTTAAGATTTTTTATTTTTAATAAAGATATCATTTAACGTTTAATAATCTCCTCAAAGAAAATGGTAGATTCCAATTCATAATGTTTGAGAAATAAAAGTGGGTGATAAAATAATTCTTAATATGAAAGACTAGAATAGTTTATGACCACTCTAGTAGTTGGTATCAACTATAATATAAGGTTTTCTTTAGGTGACATGATGTGTCCTTAGTTTATGAAGTATTATGCTTACAGCTGGAATACAAAAAGATACCTCTAATTGTAAAGTTCTTCTAATTAACAAATTAAATCATAATTTATCTTTTTCAACTGGTAAAAATGAAGAATATATACTAAAAATTAATCTCTTATTTAGTTCCTTAGATATATAGTCATTTAATGTAGAAAATAAATAAAGCTTACTATTAAAAATTGGTTAATGATTTAAAATAAAGAATAGTGTGTATTATCAATTTAAGCAGTCATCTTCTGCCTTTTTATTTTTATTGTTTTCCCTCACATCTGCTACATCTAACATAATGAGAAGTATTATTACCTTGGTTTTCTTTAATAAGCAGATGATTATATGTATTTATTGGTGTAGGAACAAATTATTAAACTCCATACTCTTTGATGTGACTAGTTTTATTGATAATTCTATTTTTTTGTCACTTATTAAGAATTCTAGTTCGATTATACATACGCTTATTATCGATTGCAGAAAAAATCAACTTAATTAGCCAAATTTTGATAATGTGATTTAAATTCATATTGATTGTTGGTTATGATAATATGAATTAAGGGATGTTTCACCAAAAATTAGCTCACATTTATTCAAGACAACATGACAATTATTCAATCTAGTTTGAAATTAGCTCACATTTATTCAAGACCACATGAACATTATTTACCACTTCAATTGAATAGGGAGCCCAAGATTTTTAAATAGGGAGCCTAAGATTTTTGAAGGGGAGTGAACTCTTAAAAGTTGTAATAATTGTCACATTTAGCAAAAGTCAAGAAGCTATTTTTTCATATTAATTGAAAGATTATATAGAGATTCAAACTTAATGTTCGATGATGTCAAAAATTTAATCAATTTAAGATATTTATGAGAAAACATTAATAAATCATTCACGAATGATAAAATAGGCAAATCATTTATAAAATATCTAGAGTGAAATTTGAAACCACTTGAATTGAAAATAGTCTTTTTAAACATCAACAAAAAAAATTTCCTAACTAAGCACAAATAAATATGGGACAAAGGGTCCCTTTAATAAAGTCCTTTTCTTCTAAAAAAATCTTGATATTAGTGGTATCTGTATTATTAACCAAAGACCTTTCCTAATAGTATAACTATTAGAAGTATAAATAAAGGTAACTCTTATATTCAAGGAGAAAGGGTGAATTAGCAGTCTTAAATGAACCAATTGATAGCTTGAAAATAAAGGCGAAATGATACATTTTGAGGGCTCCCAAGTAAATAAAGTATGATAATTGTTACTCAAAGAAGAAGTATTAAAGGAGTACTAACTCTTACCAAGAAAGAAAGGAATAAAGTTGATGTTGATAGGCCTTATTATGATTTCCAAAAATACCTATAAGAAAAGGTTAAAAGGCAAATTATGATTCTTTATAACATTTTATTTGAAGTGGCAATTAAAATCCTTATATTCCAAGCCACAATAGTGATTTGGAGGGAAAGGGTCTAGGAAAAGAGTCTTTCTTTTGAATATGCCAGGCACTTTGCCTCTTCTTCTTACCAGTAAATGCAACTTTTATGAAATTCTAATTATGTGGATTGAGTGCTATAAAGGTGCTAGAGACCTTTAAATTTGAGCTAATTTGATATATATCCTTAAATAGGAACATCTCTAAAATATCACCCTTATTTGAAGGCTAAATCATAACAACAACATAATATGCAAAAGGTGTAAGAAGAATGGAATCACCTATCTCTTTAAGGGAAATCATGGATTCAGGAGAACTATAACTTAAGGAGTAGGGAGCTACCACTGAACTTAACATGATGACTTTTAAAATAACTTACCATTTGGATTTTAACAATTTTGTTTTATTTTCCTAAAATTTTCTAACGATAAGGAACATTGATTTTTCCTAAAGTCAACTTTTCATCTTTTTCCATCTTATATATTTTGACAGTATCAATGAACTCTTTCTTAGGGCTAACCTTAATATATAATCTGGCATATCCTATTATTTTATTAAGATAGTAACTTCTTCCATGCAAATAGAAGTTTCAGTAGCACTAGTGAGATGGTTCAATCCATTTACGCTCTAGAGTTCCAACATAATGCTGTGAAAATTTATCCATATAAAGGAAAAGGATAGACTAAATCTATCTAATTCAACTCCAAGGTACTACATGTTTAAGAAAATCAGCTTCCCGTAAATATGTTAAAGACCGAATTTAAGAATCATATATAAACCATAACTAGAGTTAAAAAGTAAGAGATCATATTCATTAATGAATACTTCTTTTAAGCTAAACTTAGCTCCAACCTAAGATGTCTATTTGTTAATCAATGGAAAGAGTGGCCTCTTATCTAGGAAAAAAATTACCAACTAATATTTTTCATTTATTTGCACTTTCTTGGAGAGTTATTTGAGGAGAAAAATGATGGTTTCATTATTACAAGATTTTTGGTGCAATGAATCTAAGTAAGGAGTTTGAAAGCTCCTTTCCAAGAACTTTCAACTGCACGATCTTAAAGGCATGCATTTAAGAGGAAGATTTAAAAACAAGAAGAGGAGGTCAAAACTCTTTAACATATGGAGACAAAAAACAATCCTTAAAAAGGAGATAACAATTGTTACAAGAGAGAGGGAATAAAGAAAAAGAAGATAAGGCATGTATAATTATTGAATGGGGATTAAAAAGATCAAGAGCTAAAAGAATAAAAAAAATGGATGACTAAAGTAAGAAAAAAATTTAGAGATATAAGTGTCACAAAAAGGTATAAGAGATAAAAATTACGAGAGAAACATTATAGAAAAAAGAAAATATTATGAGAATTAGAGAAAGTTATTGTAAGTATTAGAATTTTTAAATGTAGGTAGAGTGTAAAATCCATTTACAAGAATTAGACTTAAGTCTAACCATTGCTAAAATGACTAGAACAAGTCATTTGGTTAATTGACTCTTTTAATTTATTAACTTTTTAATATTTTTATTTTTAATCAATATGAGATACTCTAATACTTTTCCTCAAGTGTAACTGGGATTGGATATTTAAGTATCACTTGAAATAAACGTAAGGGTAACTAGATTGAAATGTTGAGATTGGACAACTAAATGAATAACAAAAAAATTAAGAATTCGGATGAGACTTGTGTTGATACTATATTATAATTTTTAAATGTGGGTAAATGCAGAGTCCATTAACAAGATTTTTGGTGCAATGAACTAAGTACGGACTTTGAAAGCTTCTTTCCAAGAACTTTAAACTACACGATCTTAAAGGCATGCATTTGAGAGGAAGATTTCAAAACAAGAAGAGGAGGTCAAAAATATAGATGGAGGAAGAAAAATAATCTTTAAAAAAGAGATAGCAATTGTAAAAATGTGAGAGGGAATAAAGAAAAAGAAGATAAGACATGTATAATTATTGAATGGGGATTAAAAAAAGATCAAGAACAGAAAGAATAGACAAAGGATGACTAAAGTAAGAAAAAATTTAGAGATACAAGTACCACAAAAAGGTATAAGAGATAAAAATTACGAGAGAAATATTTTAAAAAAGGAAATATTATGAGAATTAGAGAAAGTTATTGTAAAGATTAGAATTTTTAAATGTAGGTAGAAAGTAGAGCTCATTAATAAGAATTAAGCTTAAGTTCAATCATTATCAAAATAATTAGAACAAGTCATTTGGTTATTTGACCATTATCATTTATTAACTCTTTAATATTTGTATTTTTAATCAATGTGAGATACTCTAACACTCCCCCTCAAGTACAACTAAGGTTGGATATTCAAGTATCACTTGAAATAAACATAGAGGTAACCATATTGAAATATTGAGACTGGACATTTAGACGGGCAACTAAAAAATTAAGAATTCGGATTAGATCTTTGATGATATCATATTAGAATTTTTAAATGTGAGTAGAGTGTATAGTCTATTAAAAAATTGAGTTTTGGTCCAATCATTATCAAAATGACTGAAACTAGCTATTTGATTAGTTAGCCCTTAAATAGAGTGATTTTTTGTAAAGTTATATACATTGATTAACTTTTATGTTAAAAATAGTTAAAATATTTTATTTTTCTTATATCAATTTGGTGGAGTATTTCAAATTAATTAAAATAAATTAAAAAAAGTTCGGATCAGCATTTCATATAGTTATATTTATTAAGAAAACTTGTTCACAGAAAATAGATACTAAGAGAGACCAACCCTATGGTTTCATTTCCACAAATACTTAAGGTCCACAGCAATACACGACATGCCTATACCAAGTTATAATAAATTGTGTGGATCCAGAAGTTTCCTCACTTGTATCAAAGGCAAGATGAAAAAGCCAAGTTGATAGAACTTTTGTAATGGTGTGTGCTACAGGAGACGAGTTGGTCTTCTTAGTATGCCACCAATGAAGGTAGGTGTGATTTCCTCCATACTCTCATCTGAAATGGAAGGACGTCAGGCTGAGGTAGACATCACACATCAGACAGGTAAAATAGATATTTGAGTAAAAGTGTACACTTCTTTCAAATGTTTTTGCACCTCTTTCAAATGTGTTTGCTAAAGAAGATGAACTTGTGATTCAGCTACCATATGTCAAATTTAAGTTACAATCAATCTTGATTTATCTTTAATCTCTTATAAAAATTTATTCCATATGTTATTCGATTAGTATATAAGTTGGAACCTCAAAATGTAACTCGCTTGAGACTTGTCGATTATAAATTTTACGAGATTAAGAATTATAGTAAAATAAGATTTTCTCGATTCATGTAATCTAAAAATACAAGCCCTCTTATCACTATTTATCTAAAATAATTTATATTAAAATTAAAATTTTTAATTTTTTACTCTTTTTATATTTTTTAAGAAATATTATGTATTTATCAGTACCTCATTGTTATCGTCACACCCGATTCGAAATCCTTTCGTAAAGTGGAGATATTACGCGTAAATAAATGTTTTGAAGCATACACGTAGAGCCACATGGGCGCCTCTGTCCCTCCCTCTCGTGCATTTAGCCGTCTCTCCCACTTTACTTCGCCTATTTAATCCCACCACCCTTTTCTTCTACTACTCACACACTCAGAATTCCATTTCCCTCTTTACTCTGTTTCTCTCTTCCTCTGTAACTCAATACCAGAAATCATGGTGGTTCTATCACAGAGAGGTTTAGACCAGTTCTCTTTTATCAACACATACAAGCCCACGAGCTTGTTCACCCAGATTCCAGTGGTTGATTTTGCAGACCCTGATGCCAAGACTCGCATGGTCAGAGCATGTGAGGAGTATGGGTTCTTCAAGTTGGTCAATCATGGTGTCTCATTGGACTTCATTACCAACTTGGAAACTCAAGCTCTAAACTTTTTTAACCTCCCTCAGTCCGAGAAGGACAAGGCCGGTCCTCCTGATCCTTTTGGCTATGGTAACAAGAGAATTGGCCCTAATGGTGACGTTGGTTGGATTGAATATCTCTTGCTCAACACCAACCCCCAAGTCATCTCCGAGAAAAGTCTCGCTGTTTTTCATGAAAGCCCACATAATTTCCGGTAACGGATTCAACAGACACTTAATTACTATCCTTCTCCCTTTTTTGTCATTCCGTTGGATTCATTAACTGTACTTGCCTATTTCAATGCAACGTATTAGATGTCTTAATTAACTTTTGGTTTTTCGTTTTTATATGGAGCTGGTGTAGCTCTGCTGTGGAAGATTACATATTGGCAGTAAAGAGAATGGCTTTCGAAGTACTTGAATCGATGGCTGATGGATTGGGGATTGAGCCAAGGAATGTGTTAAGCAGGATGTTAAGAGACGAGAAGAGTGACTCTTGTTTCAGGGTAAACCACTATCCACCATGCCCAGAACTTCAAGCATCGAGTGGCAAAAATCTGGTTGGGTTTGGGGAGCACACCGACCCTCAGATAATTTCTGTACTAAGATCCAACAACACAACTGGCCTGCAAATCTGTACCAGAGATGAGACCTGGGTTTCAGTCCCACCTGATCAGACATCTTTCTTCATCAATGTTGGAGATGCTCTACAGGTAATGCAAACGTTGTTTGTTTGTTTTTGTTGTTTTTCTAACACAAGTTACTTACTTGTACTTATTGATCTCCGTAACACATGTTGTTGGCTCTTCTTTTACTTGTGTGGCACCGTCTCTGTCTCTGTCTCTGTCTCTGTAGTGGTAGCTTACAGTTAGTATAGAAGAATCTTTCTTTGAATTCTCATTGATAGACTTCCATTGGTCCCACCTAATTTGGCTATAGAGTGTTGTCCCTATGATATAATATTCTTTTCTATATTGCATGTTTATTGTATGCAGGTGATGACTAACGGAAGGTTTCGAAGCGTGAAGCATAGAGTTTTGGCCGACCCAGTAAAGTCAAGAGTTTCCATGATCTACTTCGGCGGTCCACCTTTAAGTGAAAAGATAGTACCTTTACCTACGCTTCTCGAAGAAGGAGAAGGCAGCTTGTACAAGGAATTCACTTGGTCTGAATACAAAATATCTGCCTACAAATCCAGATTGGCCGACTACAGGCTCGGCCAATTTGAGAACTAGATACAAACAAAAGCTGTGGTGCTCGAGTTCCCATCCCTGTTTTAGCAATAACATAGGGTTTGTTTGGGTCTTCTCTCTTTTCCATATAGGAGCAGTACCTTTTTCCTTTCGTGTGTTCCTGTCTGCTCTGCCTTACCTTAATGTAGCTGCAACTATCCTTCTCAAATCAATGCAAGTTTATATCATCATTATGTCGTCATGTTATAATACTGTCTAAAAACCATCTTCCAATGCCGTCTTAGACTGAAATCAATGAAAGTTTATTGATATATTGCCTATTTTCTAATAGGTTCAGATCTTGTGTTCTGTTCTAATTATCTTATTTTAACTCTAAAATGGGATTAAAACAGGATAATTACAACTGAGGACGTAAACTCTGACCTGACATTGCTTTTCCTTTCTCATTCCTGTTCAATTCTGATCAGTGAGTCACCTAGAAGCCGTGAGTGACGGGGTTTAATCATGGTATTACAGTGTACTTAATCCAGTTATACAGTAACATTTGAACAGTATCAGGAAGTGACAGGACTTACAATTTTTTCCGAAGATAAATGATTGTTCCATTAAGACATCCATTTATGCGCATGGTTTTTAATTAGAGTTGGCCCTGTAACTACTCCACGATAAAAGGCAGCGGCAGCGGCTAACAAGCTTCTGACAGGGAAATGTGTAAATAGACTCGGGAGCCAGCCAGGTCGCTCTCCCAAGGACCACCCAAATGCACTTCACTATCCCTATCGCAGCCGCAGTCTTTTTCTGACTTTATCACCCATTATTTCTACAAAATGGAGATACTGGTGATTTCGACACTCACTATTTCTCGCTCAACCTATCGCTGTAAAACTGTAACCAGAAAGGGACATGTTTTGATTTGGAATTCCTGCACTTATCACCAACTTATCTGTCCTGGAATCAACAGGAGCCTTTTTAAGAACAACATTTGTGCATGAGCATAGATGACAAGTTGCAACCTGTGCATGTGGCCTTAGCGTTGATAAATGTTTTCTTTTACATGGACTGTGAATAATATGTAATTATTATCTTGTGGTTCTTACATAAAAGAATGTCCTGCTTCTTTGTTCTCGCATTATGACATTGATGCATATTGCTTAATCACGAGATCATACATAGACCATGTACTAATTATAGGAGGCAATAACAACTAAGTCGACGTCATGCTAATTATTTACAAATATACAACAGAGAACATCTTCCCTTTTGTTTCTCATACTAAGAAACATAAACACTTCAATTAGTTTAAGGATAAAGTTTTTCACATTAATTTCTAATATATATCAATAAGTCACGGAATTTTTACTCAGCATTGTTGTTGTTGTTGTTGTTGTTATTTATAGATATTATCCCGTAAAAAGCGAATCTTTAATATTAGTTTTGTGCATTAAATTATATAATTAATTCTTATTTATAAGAAATGTGCATTATGCCTTCGAAATCCTTCTATCTTATCTACTTTCTCTTATTCTTTGGTAGACCTTGTAGCTATCTTTCTAAAACCTTTCACCCTTGTTTAATCTTGACATGTAAATCAAAATACTAGTGATGATGTTACCTTGATGTTACTGCCAATGGAAGGTAACATCATCACTAGTATTTTGATGTTACCTTTCATTGATAGAAATTCCATCATCACTAGAAGAAGATCTTTGCTTATCATGATCTTCTTCTGCTATGATCTTACTCGTTCATCATCAGTTGAATTTATTATTGCCCTCACGACAACCAGATAATCAAAAAGGAAAAAAACAAAACTTGTGATGGTAGTTGGAAGGAACATGATGGGCTATAAAAGGGGCAAGTGTCTTTTATTTCCTCATGTACCTGCGAATAACTTGTCCTGGTTGAGAAATCAGAAACCTAACTTTCGTACATGATTTTGTTTAGGAGTTAGGAGGCATATCCTAAGACAGGATTGAACCTTCACTTATATATTTTCTAGGTATTCTTTTTCACGATTTAATAATATCTATAATCCCTGGAGAATGTATGGTACAATACAATTATTGTTTCCTGTCTGAGAAAGTCTTGGACAATCGAAATAATGTATTCCCGCACCCTGGTAGGCATTAATATCATGCTCTTCTTGCTTCTGCAAGAACCAGTAATTTCAAGTGTCGTAGAAGATAACGTAGGACCGTGAACTGGGTTCAACCTTTGAGGAGCTTTGAGGCTATCCAAGAACTAACATGAAATTGCAAGGCAGTCCCAACCAGGACAAACTAACTATGTGAGCAATTAATATGACTGTGATGTTTGTATCAATTATTTCGTCCCCAGCAAGTCACTTTTGTTCAACAAGAGAGGAAACATTTAACAGAATCCGTATATGCCACTCCTTATCTCCTCGCCAAACTCTTGTAACAAAAAGGGAACACTTGTACTATCATGTTTTGGATGAGTGTATCTATGATTGAACCAGGCCTTATCTAAATAATCAATAGCACTTGTCCCTTGGTGATTCTTATATACCGCTCGCCTAACTGACAATGCAGCTCTTGGATTGGTCCACAGACTGCATGTCCAAGGACAAAGCGCACGTTGTTGTAGGTTTGATGTTTTTTAACTCCTTTTGTGTTAGAATTTTATGTCAAAACCGTACGTGGGACAATAGGAGTTCGAACTAGCTAGGAACAGGCCAAGAAAGTTGAATAGGTGGGGATAAATCATTTTCTTAATCAAATCTAACAGTAGCATTGTAATCGAAGTTTCCATTTTACTCTAAAGATACGCTTACAAGAACAAGCTAATTAAGAAACAAAGAGGATTAGATCAATTCGATATAAGTAACAATATTGTAATCGAAGTTTCCTTTTTAGTCTAAAGATACTTTAACAAGAATGAGCTAAGAAACAAAGAGAGTTATAGAGGCCATCCTGGTTTGTCCAAAAGCCAACTCTCAAAAGCCGCTTTTCACAATTCCTTTTGCCTCACGCAACGTCAAAAGTCTTCGTCTAGCTCTAATTAGAAACCTTAAAATTACGTCAAAATACTCCCAACCCCTTGTAGAACAAGGGTCAATTTCAATTACCAACATCAATCACCAGCCAGAGCACATCAAATCATAGAAAAGAATGTTCCTAAACTAAGCTTTTGAGCTATCACATACCACAAAAATCATAAATGAAAAGAGGAAATGGTACAATATCCCATTGACATGGAAAGCTCTCCACTGGTTGAACTTAAGCCACCTATGAATAATAATATCTCTCTTCTTTCTATATGTGGTAGGTACTTTACCAAAGGGAAAGAACAGTAGTGCACGGACGGTTGAAGGTTGTTCTTGGTCTGCTTTTTATTGCATCAGAAAGCTGATTTCAATTTTGGAAGCTATTGACTTGTTTGGTCTTTATCGAAATTAGGTTTCTCCGTATCATTCCATGATTTGGACCCTTCATAGTCAAACTCAGCTGACAATTCTTGTTCTCCAATTGGGAGTCGTTCTCATTCTCATCTTTGAAATTTGTTGTCCCTTCCAATCTCTTTCGGCTTTTCTAAGTTCATTGAATTCCTGTCAAGACTCACTCGTTGTAAAAGGATGTGTCATGATTTGTTTCTTGCATGCCAAGAATATATTACTTTAGATATTTTGTTCTGCTAAAATTCCCACTTCAACAAAATTACTATTGATGAAATGATTTTAAAACAAAATTAATATGGATGAAATATTTTTTAAAAAAGATATATTTACTGTGCTGTTATTTTTATTTTTATTAAGTTTACTACAATAACATATAATCATACTTCTATTATATATATTTTAGATAAATCATTAATGCATGTTCAAAAAGTCAACATAATCAATACACAAGACTCTCCGCTTTGCGGGGTCTAAGGATAACCATAATGTAAGCAAGTTTCTCTTTGTATGTTTACAAAAAGAATGCTTTTATGACTTAAGCTTATGATCTTATAGTTACAAAAGAGCGATCGGTGAAGCTTAACTTCCATTAACTCATGTTTAAATTAAACGAAAAAATTGACTTGACTGATTAATGATGATTGATCTGAGGATGAGTTAGCTTAAATAATGAATAGTGATTAATAATAATATGTTCAAATCAGAGTTTGTTTAAGTGATTGAAACAGTGATAAATAGTGAACCGAACCTTTAAAGGGCATCCAACCGACGGGAACTGTACGACAAACAGGTAATGATCCGACCAAAGTAACCAATTATATGAATGACAGGGATCAAAGTTGGGAAGGAGTACTACATTAAGGTCCATGAAGGAATGGTTTTGCTCTCCCAATATCGATAGATGGAAAGACTCAAATGTCGGCTTCACAGTGCTTCTAATTTGGGCACGTACAAGTGTCCTAATTGCTCAACGTCCGTGGTGGCCCTGAGGTTTTTACAGCTACTTTTGTGATTGGTGCAGTGAAAAGATTGATGCTCTTTTTTCTTTTCCTTTTTGATACTCGTTCAATTGCCTTTGCTGGTCACAGATTACTAAAGTGTTGTGAATGAATCCTGAGCATTTCAATACTTTGGCTCAAGAGGATGGAATAAAGTTTAAAGGAGAAAGGTAGTCTTTTCTTATGTAACTTGGATATGCTTTACTTGATTGATAATACTTCATAATCTCCTGTTCCAATAAACCACTTTACTGAATAAATTTTCAATACTTTGATTTTAAGGGAACAAAATAAAATTTAAATGTAAATTATTTATCTTTTATTGTGTAATTTAAAGCTCTCATAACTTCTTTATATGTTCATATTTTAAGTATAAAAAAAAGTATCAGAACATAACATTTGTTAATTTGGCACAATTTTGCTAAGTAATAATTTGGTATGCTAAACAAGTCATTCACGATGTTCTCACGTGGTAAGCTTAAGGGCTAAGAGAGCGTCAGCTTATGGGCCTATCCATTGTTATAGATACACGGTACATATTTTATCTGATCAAAATTAGTATGATATATTAAGTTTTGGTATCAAATTTAAATACTGGTCGATATTGGTCCGTTTCGATTGTACCGACTGGTATAAAAAAATTTTAAAATTTGGAAGATTTTTTTACAAAAGTTTCAAAATTTTCTTCCCTCCTTCTTACCTCTTCTTTTCCTATTTTTAAAAATTT
>JANITW010000002.1:67453726-67469034 GCA_027564335.1 Erythroxylum williamsii
CATTTTGGACTTTTATGTAATTTTTACTACTTTTGATGTAATCGGGCCAAAATGCCCTCTAAAGCCTTGTATGAATTTAATTCCACATGTTTGTAAGAGTTTTGGATTTGAAATATATCTTGTGTTTGTTTCTTGCAAAAGTATTGTTGTATGGTTGAAAATGACAAAAGAAGAAAGAATGAAATGTGTAGATTTGTAGTTTGGAAATAAGTAGATATTTAGGGAGTGAGATTGCTCTATAGTTTGGGAAACGTTTAGAAGCCTAGGAGTGTGTTGCTGCTATTGCATATTGATTTCTTATGCAGGTTGTGTGTTGGATTGAAGATTTTGGCTTAGATGTAAATTAGAGGAGGTGCTGTCCAATTTTCCAGAAATTGGGCAGCAACTTCCATTCAGTTTTAGAGCATCTTAGAGTTTGAATTTTAGTGTGATGCCTTCTTGGAGAATGTAGAGCATGACTAGAGCTTTCCAACGACATAAAGTTTGCTTCGATTGGACTTAGGATGAAAAAGATATGAGAGTGGAAAGGTTTCAGCCACTGCTGTTAGACATGAAATTTTGCAGCAACTTTGGAACGATTTTGCATCCAATTAGAGACTGATCTGGTTTTTGTGTTCTTCACGAAAAATGTAGATTATCATTCTATCTTTAAAATGAGGTATGATGTGCAGTTATTGGAGTTAGAAATCAAAAGTTATGAGCTTTGGAAGTTGACAGTTACTGTTCATATAAGCAAAGTTACTGTTTTATTGGTTAGTTTTTAGGCTGAAACTTTGAGTGTGTTTTACTCTCCTTAATGATTGAATTAATTTTTTCACCCTTCATGAAACTTGTAGAGCATCTTTTTATCTTTCCAACAAGGTATAATGTGTCATTTTTAGACTTGTGTGCTAAGAGATATGAATTTCCAAATTTTAGACTTTGTGTAGGAAATTGTATTTTTGGGCTGAATCTTTGACACCAAATATGATCATCTTAATGGCTAAATTCGTTTTTAAATCCTTCTAGGAAGTCGTAGAACTCCCTTTTATCTTTCTAATAAGACTAAGTTTGCGAAGTTTCGATTTCGGGGTGAAAAGTTAGACTTATTAAAAGTTAAAGGGTTATTTCAGATTTTCTAAATAAAAAAAAATTAATTTAAATTTATCAGCTTTGCTCCTCTCCTCGCTGGTGCGAGGATTCCTCGCACTAGCGAGGAACCTATTACTTTTTTTATTTTTTTAAATTTTAATTTCTAAATTTTCTAAAATCACAAATAAAGCCATTTTTCCTATTTTCTTCGTCCTTCCTCCGTTTGACCTCCGATTTGCACGATTTTCGAACCGTAAGTCTTCAAAAAAAAAATTTATACCCTTTTTAGTAAAATGAGAGTTTCGGGTTTTAGTCAAAAATTACGAATAAGGTTAAAGCGAGTCAGTTGTGTGACGGATTTGGATATAAATCCGTTTTTGGGCGATTTTGTGATCTATAAAGATCGGATTGAGGCGATTTTTGATTCTATGTAACCGAGAGATATGAAATTTCATTTTAGCTAAGAATTTGGATTTAGTTATGGGCCCTAAGCAGATTAACTTTTATTGGAGGAAAAGTAGGGTAAAATTATCAAGTTTTGTTCGGATGACGTTAAATTCAGTTCAATTTGAGGTTTCTTTCGTGGTGAGGAATCCCTCCCTCGTGAGATGCGCGTCCAGATGTCACGTAGGACGTCGGGCACGCGACCCACCGGGGAGGGGTCCCAACAAAGAAGATATAAGTGATTCTTTTCTTAATGAATAGCTCTATATGCTTGATGTATCTAACCTAGATACAACTTAGTTTGCCGACTTTACTAGCTACTTAGTTGGTCCAGTTTTTCCAAAGAGGATGAATTATCAACATAATAAAGGGTTCTTCTTTAAGTTAAGGAATTAGCTATAGGAGGACCTGTAACTATTTCATATTCTTATAGATTAGATAATTAAAATATGTGTAATATATTTTGAGACAATCATCATCTTAGAGCACTGCTATAAAGGAAAAGTTAGAGGCCATTATCGTGTTAATTAAATGGTGAAAAATTTTTGGAAGCAGGGTTTTATTGCCTTACATTGTTTAAGGATGCCCAAAGCTAAATGAAATATTATTATACTTGTCTATGGACAAGTAATATACCTCGCAAGGATGAGATGCCTCAAAATAGTATTAATGTTTGTGAAGTGTATGATATACAGGGCATTGAGTTCATAACTCCATTTCTTGCATCTTTTAGTAGTAAATATAGCCTAGCTACAGTTGATTATGTCTTAAAATGGGTTAATCCTTAAGCTTTGCCTATTAATGATGCTAAGGTAGTTCTTAAATTCCTAAAACTTTTGTAATCATCAATTAAAAAAGTACTCTAATAGTTTAGTGTTACACATAAAGTGGCTAGATATTATCACCCTCAAAATAGAGGTCAAATGGAAGTGACTAACAAGAAACTAAAAAGGATCTTAGAAAAGAATATAGGCATTTTAGGAAAGATTTGTTTATATGATTAGATAATGCTCTATGAGCTTATAGCACTGCTAATAGAACACTAATTGGCACTATACTATATAGGCTAGTTTATAAGAAATCTTTCTATCTATTATTAGAACTTGAGAAAAATTCATTTGGGCTATAAAGTTTATTAACTTTGATTTAAAAAATATAGGTGGTGAAATTTTATTCCATATTAAAAAGCTAAATGAGTGGTACAAAATGGCTTATGAAAATTCAAGGATGTACAAGGAAAAGGAAAAGAAGGGGTATAAATAAAACCTTAAGCATCCTAAGGAGTTTAAACTGGGGGATCTAGTCTTAGTATTTAAGATATATATGCAACTAAGTCTTCCCATATAAAGGTGAAAACATTACTCAACAAGATGCAGATGAAGCCAAATCTTCCCATATAAATTTTAAGAAATTACTCATCAAGATAAACATTAAATAAATTTGTACTTAGAAGTTGATTCCATATAGTGGAGCAAGATGCTTACGATCTCTATAATCCCAATTTCAATTAAAAAATTTAAGCAAAATGTCTAGCTAAATGACTTATAACAGAACACTTATTAAAAGGCAACCCAACATTCTGAATTTCTTAATTTTACTTTTGATTTGGTTAGTTTAGATCTCTTTGTTTCTTTTTATTATTTATGCTTTTATTTTAAGTTTAAATGGTTGTTAAACTCAAGAATTAAGCTAAAAGTTGATGGTGATTTCTTATTTTCTCATGTCATTCTACTTATACTTGATGTCATTTAGGTTTTGTAAGTTTATAGGTAAATATGGAACCTGACACCCTATTGTGTAAGTCCATTTTCGATTTCCTATTAAAAAAGCATAAGGAAGAATATGGGATCATGTAATTCTCGTGTTTTATAACACATTAACTTGTCCCCAACATGTTGACCTATGTCAATTCATATTTAAGAATCTAAGAGTGGTATATTTAAATATTAGAAAAATAGAAAACCATGTTCCTAAGCAACTTAGTGTGTCATTTCTATGCCTTCTTCTATGTTAGATCTTACAAAATTTTAGATAAGAAGCTATTAGCACCCTTTTTTAACAAGGTTATAATATTACTATATTACTACTTTAAGAACACCCTCTATATCTCATCTCGTGTTTTTTTTTTCATATTATAGGAATATGAAAGATGTCTAAGAAACCAAGAGAAACCTAATATAACATGGTTAAAACGCATTACCATATACTCACTATATTAGAGAACACCCTTAAATGTTTACGTTCATGCTCACACTTTTAAAGAAACAGTGAAGAACAAAGATAAACATGAGTGCAACATGCTACCATATATCTATTATGTTTCACATCAAATTCTTGAAGTGTGAATATGCCCTAAACATACCCCATGTTCAATACCAGAGATAGTTTTCATCAATAAATAAGCATTATATTTGCACTTTATTATCCCTGTGTTAACAAAATTGCACCATTACATACCTATGGCCTTTTAATCTAATAATACTAGCAATTGAGTATGATATGTCAGGGAAGTACATGTCTTACTTTTATTTCTCTCCTATTGTTTGTTTACTTTCATTAGCTTTGCATAATATGTAAATTAATGACAACACACATCTTAAGAATGAAGGCAGAACTTATTATATTTTTGATACCCAAACTTATTAATTTCATTATGAATTTTTCAATAGGGACCAATTATAGGAGTTTATTTTCATTTTGATAGCATGTTGATTTGGATAATCCATTATAAGCTTAATTATCTTTATGATTTAAATTTTTAAGCAAATAGTCTTGAGTTTTAATGACTAGGTTTAATTTATTTTGCTTTATGAATTTAGAGAATGGATATTTGATTTGCATCATAATACTTTTTTATAACTTGTATATGCATGAGTGAATGTGACGTCTTTTGATCATTTTCATTATATGCATATATATAAAGCGAGAAAATTTATAAATAATTAGGAATTGAATAATTTCACTTTACTAGCTTTATACCAAGAAAATAATTAAAGTTAAAGAGTGGTGCTAGTACCTATTTGAGATCATAACTTAGTTGAGTAATTGAGAGTATTATGACAAGGTTTTTACTATCACGTAAAAATGCTAAGTGATTTTTCTAAAAAGCTTTTGAATTCTCTTGTATTGTCTAAATTTATGTTTTGCTTTATTGTAATAAGAGATATAAACATGTTTAGTAGTTGAAATATTTTTCTCATATATGCTCATTATATATATATAATTGATTTTATACATATTGATTTCGATATATTTTTAACACCTTTTTCAATAGTGTGGCTTAACATAAGCACTATAGATCAGGAAATAACTTTAGCTTATGTGGTTGATAAACTCACAATTGGTTTTTTATGACCAAGATATAACTTGTATGAAAAACATAAGTTAATATACTTCTTTTGTGTTCCAAATGTCCAGCATAATCACATCAATTTAAGTAGCAAGTTTATCATCTCCTGTCTTCTTATAGAAAATTCCAACTTCAATTATTCCCTTTAAATATCAAACACCTTTTTTTTTCCCAATTTTAAATGAAGCTCAATAGTATTCTCCATATACATATTAATAAGACTTACATAAACACAAATCTAGCTAAGTAACTGCGAAGTATATGAGACTACACATAATTTATTTAAAATAAGCCTTATCCGCTTAATTCCCTCTTCATATTTAGTAAGCTTAAATTTAAGAAAAATTAGATTATATACCAAATTACTTTGACCCAATATAAACCTTCATAACTCTTACAAATCATACTTCTTTTTTTATGATCTTTGCATGACTCTAATTCATCTCATCTTCCTAAGACTAGTCAGGTTAAACTTATGGTTTGTTAAAATTTTAACATTATAAACATTAGTTTATCATTTCTAATAAAAAGAATATCATAAACATAAAAACTTATAATTAACATATTGTTTGCCTTGATGAACGAAGTATGCTCATAGTCATAATTCCTTAATCCTTCCCTTATAGAATAAGCTTCTTTTCAGTTGTGCCAAGTATATGTTTCTTACTTAAACATAAATAGTTCCTTCTTCAACTTATAATTTTTTGTCTTCATTTCGTTTTTGGAGATAACCATAAGTTTGTTTTACAAAAAACATTTTCTTTTAATTCACTATACAAAAATATAGTCTAACTAGAAGATAGGTCATCCATTTTGAACTGTAAATACCAAAACTAAGTGAACTTTCTCTATTCGCACCATATAAGTAAATACTTATATGTAATCTATCTTATACTACTAAGCATATCCCTTTATTAGAAGCATAGTCTTATACTTATTTACTTCTCCACTTTTATTAAATTTAGTCTCATAAATCCACTTTATTTAGGCATTTTTCCTCCTTTAAGTAATTCAATTAATGCCTAAGTTCCATTTTTTCTATTGCTTCAATTTTAATGTCATGGTTCTCGTCCATTTCTTACTCTTCACAAAATCTTTATAGTTAGTAGATGCAAATGTGAACAAATAATTTGTATCTTCTTGATAAATTCCTTCTTATGTTTCATAGTCTTCCATTCAAATTGATAATCTCATATTCCTCCATTTATTTAAATGAGAAGAACAGCCTTCAATCAAAGAATTTCCAAAAAAAATCTCTTACGATTTTTGAGTATCGAGATCAAATTATATCATTTCTTAAATTGCTTCCTTCTCATTATCACCATATTCCATATAAGATAGTAGCTTCATACTTCTTATGTTGGACCCCTTTTTTGGACTCCAACTATCACTCTGATACCATAAATGTTGGACTCCCCTCCGTCACACGACTTATGCCCGACGTCTTAAATGACATCTAGACATGTATCCTACAAGGTGGAGCCCACACTAGTTAGCCATTAGAATTTCAAAATGACTTCCCAAAAAATTGTAGCTCCATGTCTCTAGTTTATTTTATAATAAGAATCGTCTCATTCAGAGCTTTATAGCTCAAGATATGATCAAAAAGCCAAAGTATGTTCATAACCAATTAATACTCTTCCAACTCATTCTCTCACTTTCTTTCTATCAACATTTTTCAAATCAAGTCCAAAGGCTACAAATTTTTATGGAGAGATAGAGGAATATGTTATGAATCTAATACTTTAAGAATCAAGTCATTTGGAGGTCGGATGTCAAAGTTATAGCCAAAAAGCTCGAGTGCGATTGCATCAGACACTCTCGCGATCTCACCAGTGAGGTGTTGTTCTTCCTTCAATCCGCAGCTTCTGTCGCGCTCGCACCTTGTTCCTCACGATCGCACTCTATACATATTTATGCATAACTTCCATTCGAGAGGTCGAATTAAGGTCATTCTTAGACCATTTCAAAGAACATTTCTAGACCTACAACTTTCATGTAGAACTCAAAAAGAGATTTTACCTCTAGAAGGGTCAAAATCGTAATTTACTGTAGTCGTCCTGTGTATGTACATCCCATACAACATTACTAACTTATAATGATCATATCTCTCAACTCCAATATCCAAAAATTTCATGCTTTATATCATTGGAAAGCTAGAAAGATAGTTTACAACTTTCAAGAAGATAACTTTGTCTAATTCAACATAGATCAATACAGTTATTACTCTGAATTCAGAATACACATTTTACCCTTATGAAAGCTTTTAAAAAAATGCAATATACCAACTTTGAGAATCCCGAGCAAAACACAATCATATTTCATTATCATCATAACAAAAGAACTTCTTCAATACTCAATCTCATTGCTAAAACAAAATAGTGTTTGGAACGTAACTTTAGTTACATATCAACACTACATCACTACCTTAATACAAAATACATAGGGATGCTTATGTTCGATATGCTGCTAAAGCTACCCAAAAGTAATTAAACTAACTTAATTACTAAATGTAGCTAACTCGAAGTTTCTAAATGCCTTGCAAGGATTAATGATCTTCTCGTTCTGTACTTGAGGAGAAAATAATGGGTTAAGCTACAAAGCTCAGTGGCTAATATATTTATAGTTATCGGTAATGAGCCACACAATCAAACATATATGTATACCTCTATATGCCAATTTATTCTAACAATTCAATCATTATCCAATTTAGCTCAAAAACTCATAATTAAGGAAGTTAACGCATAACACATAATGAGGACATTTGGCCATCAAACATAACACTTAAATACACCATGTTTGACAATTCAAAGATGCAATGTACAAACAAATGACTCGAGAATTCCATGGATCAAAATGGTGAAACCGAAGTTTACACCATGGACAAAATGAGTCCATTCTTTGGATCTCATATGCCACAAGCAGGTAGTCGGAAGAAGGCTTAGTCAACGTGCACGTGACAAACGAAATAGTTTATCTCTTGCCCAAACACAAGCAAATTCTATACTCAATTCAATTCATCACATATATTCATTCTCGTGCGTCTCATGCTTTTTATTCTTTTTCGAATATACAAAATGCCATGGCATCTTCCAAGGCATGACATAATAATACATCATATTGCAATTTTCAACATTCACAACAATTAGGCATACACATATAGGCAAGAAATTTACCCCTTTACACAATAACTATAAATACATTACCCACCTAATTTGCTTAAAAATCCAAACTCAATTGTGCCTTTCCCCTTGCTCGTGGGTAAGATTTTCTTAGTTTCTTAAAATAAATCAATTTCCCATTCAATCCAAATTCAATTGTAAATGCATAAACTTCAATAATTAAAGATACTAAAATTGAGGTTAAACTTAACCTACCTATAGTCTATCTAGGTTAGAAAGAACAAAACCTAGACCAAAGATCCACAAAAATCGAAAATGGGTTCCCCTCTTTCTTCTAACACAAACTCACTCTCTCTCTAATCTCTTTTTCTAATCAAACAAAAAGAAAAGTAATGAATTTACCTTAACAAGATGATTTCCTCTTCTTTTTCTTCTTCTTTCTTCCTCTCCCACGATTTTTCTCTTCTTCTTTTCTCTTCTCTCACGTTTTTCTTCTTTCTCTCCTCTCTTCCACGACATTTCTCTCTTCTCTCTTATTAATTCAAGAGCATTCTTATTCTTATCTTTTCAATTATATCCCTCGTTTGCTTAGTTCTCTCAATTTTGCCCTTCATTTAATGTATTGTCCATTTTGCCCCTTCTTTTATCCCTTATGGCCATTACCCTAATTTAATTCTAACATTTCCATTCTAATTCTAATTTCTACTTATGCTCATTAAATTAATAGACTCAATTCCAAGATAAATAAAATAAATCATAAATAACTAAATAAAAATTCGGGGCCCAACATCTTATGCCACTCTTAATTTTTTTTCTTCTTCGAATGCTACATCCTTATTGATTATTATCCTTAGTAAAATTGGATGATAAAGTTTATAAGCCTTTGATTGCTCATTAGTTTTAGGTAGGAAATGCTACAAACTCTTATCGTTCAACTTTGTTCTTACATTTTCAGGCATATTGGTATAAGAAACATAACCAAAAGCTCTGAAATAGTCAACTAAAGAATTGACTTTGCTTATTTTGGGATCCTATTTTTTGCTGTTAGTTTTAGACTTTTATTCAAAATATACACTACCAAGTTAACTGCTTCTAGGGATGAAGAAAACGCCTAAGCTTAACCTGACCTAACCTAGCTTAGTACAAGGTCAATGGACTCAACAAGAGTTGATCGAGTTTCATCAGGTCTAGATTCAAGATTCAACTTGAGGTTCATAACCCAACCCGACTTAATGTATTAAACTCTTATAATCATAAAATGATGTTTGTGTCTTTTATAATCATAAAATGATGTCATTTCATGTATTAATGAATGAAATATGTGATTGAGGTTATTAGGGTCCTCTATTTTATGTGCCACACCTTACTTTCTTTAGTCTCCCTCTATCCTCTCAGTCTCTATGCATCTACCTCTACCCCTGGTCACTGATGCCTGCCGCCTCATCTATCACTACTTGTACATCCTAGTATCTCTCTTTTCTTGCAAGCAAGATTGTATGTATTGTCTCTAAGATTATTGTTTATATTCTCTTTGAGATTCTTGGAACAAGTTCCTACACTCATTTGATATTTTTGGAAGCCTTATTTTGTAGTGTCTTCCAAGGCCTTATTGTTTGGAAATAAATTATTTAATTTGATTACCTTAGAGTCTTTTCACCATTTAGAGTTACATAAACTTTAACTTTAGTCTAAATATGAATTGAAAACTTTATTCTTTTCACTTATGATTCATGGTTTAAAAGATTGTTATATCTATACAACGAAAAGGTTAATATACCTCCATTGAATTTCTTCTCTTATTTGTGTTTTTAGGGAAAATAATTAAGCTTTCAAGCTTGGGCTAGCCTGGGCTTAGGAAATTTGTATTGGACCAAGTTCAAGGCAATGTGGTCAAGTCAAATTTATTTCTTTTTCAACATTAATCTTGAAACTTTAAAAACATTGAAGGCTTTTAGTTCTTTTATTAAGAAATAAATTGGTGTTTTTTTAAATTATAGTCAGGCCCGATCTTAGGCAAAGGCATAAAAAGCACTTACCTAAGGCCCAATCTCATAAAGAATAAAATAGGGCCTACTCTGGACCCTCATAAAGAGTAAAATGAAGCAAAATAGTATCTAGTTCTCGTGACACTCATAAAGAGCAAAATGAGGCAAATCCTCTTAGCTTTCTTTTTTTCTTTACATATTTTTTCATGTGATTTTTTTAGTTGTTCTCTTAATCTTAATGTTAAGAATTAATGTAATCTAATATTAGATTCTTCAATTGTGTCATAATGAGGGGCTAAGGTAGTCTTTTTAATAATAAAAATATGTTTTTAAAATTTACGTATTTATATATTGTCGATTTATTATGACCTTTTTTTAATTTTGTCCAAGGTCTATAAAACGTTAAAAACAGCCCTAATTATAGCTATCCATAAAAATAATCAGAAACCTCTTTTTTCTATTATCGATATGCTTGATTAGCCCATAACATTAGCATGATCTAATTTAAGGAGAGTTTATCAATGGCAAGTCGTCCACAATCTTTTTTTGTTGAATAGTATGTATGCCTTTAAAGCTCAGATGCTCATATCTATAATGCACATATAATTATGTCAAAATAAGTGGAACTGAAACTGCCTGTCTAGCCCTTTTTCTCATAGCTACTCAATGCTTATCAACTGATGCGATGATCTGTATGTTTCCATTTACTTTCAACCTTACTCTACCCTTCCTCTTGACGATCATGCTGAAGTCGTTGTCTAGCTTCATTGAATCTTTGAACTTGTCATCTAAGTATTCCTTCTTCCTACACATATGATTGTTGGATCTCCAGATTTGGTCAGTGTCATACAGTAGAATGTCGGTCGTTTTCTGGAGGTCCATCTCGCTTATTTATGTATTCTTGATTAGCTGGTCTTTCCTGTCACATGCCCACATTATGCTACCTCACGTGGCCCCCGCCCAACTAATTGCATTCTATAATACAAAACCCGGGGATTCTAGGTATTAATGCTGAATAGGATCAGTGATCTATCACTAATAATATGTGACGACTTTTTGTGTGTAAAAATATACAGACTATATAAAAATCTAAAATAACTTGTAGTTTCAGATTTACCTCTTTTATATGCCTGTTTAGATGAGCTTATATCAGTAAAGTTTTTGTCAATAAAGCTTTTCAAAGAAGAGTTTTTCTAAGAAATCAGTTGAGTATCTAACTGTCAATTAAAAAACAGTTTTTTTGAAAGAGCTTCATATAGTAGACTGTTTGGTAACATAAAAATAAAATACACCTTTATTAATTTTAACTATATTTTATCTTATAATAAAAATTATTTATGCATATAAATATTATTTAAAGTATATTAAACAATATGCAAAGCACAATATATTAATTGTTATATAATTTTAAACCATATGAAACATAAATGAAAATATATTTAATCAAATTTTTATATAGATTATAATATAAATAAACTAATATCGAAAATAAATATTAAAATATATAAAAAATCAAATAATATTATATAAATCTCAAAAAAATATTCAATTTGAATAAATAGTTAAATACATAATAAACGGAAAGATAAGTTTGTGAGTATTGTAGGAATTATATATAAAACATAAGGATAAAATGGACTAAAAATAGACTCATTAATTGATCTGAAACTCTACATAAAAAAGTGTTTTTTTAGTATTTCCAAATTTAAATTCCTTAAAAAGCTGTAAAAAAAGTCATATATATTAAAAAAGTATTTTTTATTTTACAGTCAAACACCTATTTTCTTAAAAACAGTTTTTGTGGTGGAGAAAAGTACTTATTAGCCTCTAAAAATTCATCTAAACAGGTAGTAAGACTCTTGAGGTGAGATCTTAGGGGGTTTAGGAATACGGGAAATAAAAATATAATAAAGAATGAAAATAAATATATATTAATGAAGTATTGTTTTAAAAAAATAAAAATACTATTTATTTAATTATAATATATTATTAATTACAGCGGAGAGTAATGATTGTTGTTATAATAACCTATTAAGCGCTTGCTTACATACTAATCACTACATTACTCTCCGAGAGATCAAGTGTTTGGGAGTCGTCCAGTCGAGCACACTGGAGGGAGTGAAAGCGAGAGATCAGAAATCTCTCGACTTTTCCTTTCTCTTCTCTCCTCTTGTTCTCTATAATGGCCGATGAACCGTCTGTAACTCGCTGGTCTTTTCAGGTACTCTCTCTCTCTTTCTTGTTTCTGTGTGTTTGGTAAGAAAAGTGGGGAAGCGTTTGGAAAAGTTTATCAGCTTTTCTTTCTGGTTGTTGGACTGATAGTTGATACTTGAAGGACATGTATATCGGTTGAATGTAGGTTAGATTATCTGCTACTGACTTTTGATCTTCGATCTGAAGGCATGTCAGAAGAATTGAGTCAGTTGAGATGGAACATTGTAGTTTGAGTTACTGATGTGTGCTTTTAGGATTTTAAACTGTTCTATGATGCTAAGTTTGGAAGAAAGAAGGGGGCTGAGTCGCAAAACGGCGAAACCGCTGCTGATAACTCGCCCTCCAATGGTAGTTCTTCTTCTGCAAGTTCCGTATCCAGCGGAAATGGTCATGTTAAAGATAGTTCGGAATTGGCTATCTACGAACAGTACAGAAATAAGGTGATTTTTTAAACTAATTTGGTCTCTACACTGATTTATTACATTTTCTGTGGTTTGCATGTGGTGTTAAATTGAATCTTTGTGTTCTTTTCGGTTTTCAGGGGGGAAGCTATGTACAGACAAATGGAACTCTGTCCAATGGAGTTAGCGATAGGCCGTATGTTCATTGATTCCTTGATCCAGAAATAATTGGATTTCTTTGAGTTCATTTACTATATTGACTATCAAGTATGAGTTTATCTAAAATCAGCACTGGTTGATAAACTAAAGCACTGGTTGATAAACTAAAGTGAACTTCAATTTCGATTGACAATGGTGGTCTATCTTGCGATGATTTTTGACCCGTGAATGAGGTGGAACAGTTCTTGAAATTACAGAACATCTTCCATATGCTTTTTCTGAGCCCTTTGTATCATTATTTCAGGCAGAAGTCTTTGCTCCCTGCTTTTGATTCTGCTGAAACACGTGCATTGGCAGAGGGTTTATGCAGGTATTTTTACTATATTGATTTCATGCATAACAAGGAATATCTCTTCTTCACCAATTAGATTATGGCATTTTAATTGTTTACATGTGTATCTTAATGACTTTAAGGTTACTAATACTAATTGATAAATCTTATACAGGGATATCATTCGTGGGAGTCCAGATGTTAAGTGGGAAAGTATAAAGGGACTAGAAAATGCCAAACGCTTACTGAAAGAAGCAGTGGTCATGCCAATTAAATACCCCAAGTAAGTCTTTTTTGTGCTACCTCATTTTTAGGGATTGCTGGTTATGCTAAAGATAAGACATGTTATTAGTTGATGAACAATATGTATTTACATTTCAAGTGAAGTTGAGGCTGTTGGCCACTATGCACATATATGCCTCTTCTCATTTCACCTTCTCGCAATATATGAAGCGCTCTATGTACTCCAAGAAATGAGTTTCTGAACTTTCTAGTGCTAGACCATTGTTCTAAGGAAGCTGTCGGACATTAAACAAAAGTTTTTCTCCCCTGGCCTTCCTTCAAAAGAACATTTTTGGAGGTATTGATAAGAGCCGAAAACAATGTAATAAAAACAGAGCAGAAGAAGGAAGAATTAGTAGAGATGAAGAACAGAGATGGATAGAATGTATTAGAAATATTTGTATAAGCTGACACCAGCAGAATTCATGAGTCTGCCATACTCTTCAATGTCATCATTGTTTTACAAAAATTCTCTCTATCCTCTCATACATTCTCTGTAATCTATATACTATAACTTTCTGTAACCAATCGTAACTAATATGCCAAGCTGGACATAACAACCAGTAACCAACTTGGCCATAACAACCAGTAACAAACTTGCCCAAAACAGCCATACAGCTTTCCTTATTTATAACTCGGATTCCCTTCATGCTTCTTTGTTGGGCCCAGCTCTAGGGAGACCGTGAGCTTTCTTCCTCCTCTGATAAACAAATCGCAGTGCAGGAGTAGTAGGCTCATCAGGTATCAACTAATTTAAGATCTTAATGACAAGAGAGATTGAAGGTTTGATGTTTCATGTTCTTGACATCTCTCAGGTAGTTTTGCAGTGCTGTCGATAACTCCGTTGTATTTGACTAATGTGCTAGCATGCTAGATAGTGTCATTATACTTAACTATAATTTTGCATGAATGCTTAAGAAATTTCTTTTGAGGTAGATTTGGGATCTTCTTATTAAAATTGGTCCAAATTTTCCTTTCTTCCAGGTACTTTACTGGTCTTCTATCACCTTGGAAAGGCATTCTTTTGTTTGGTCCTCCTGGGACAGGAAAGGTTTGTGCAATTGGCATTAATCTATGTTTGAACGAGTTTATTTTTCTTGCTGCTTTTCTTTGATGTGACTTTTCTAATCACATGAAAACAAACAAGTGATTCATAATGATGATTTCGGCTATGGGATACCAATAGAATAAAATCAAATTAATTATAAATCTGCTGCTGATAGTAACAAAAAAACAGAGTTTCTGGCAGTATACAATCATTACCCAACCCCAAGCATGGATGTTAATTAGGCATATCCTTTGATGGAATTGCTGTTTTCCTTCAAAATATAACCAAAAACATCATTCTTAAGATTCAATTTTCTTCTTATTTTAGATTTTTATTTCTTCTGTTTCTTCGTTGATGTGTTAAGGGGTAGTGGAACTGGTTTGCTGATAATGTTTGTCAGGTGTCCAAGCACAATTATAATTAAAACACCGATTGCTTGATACATCTTTCCCTGACTAGAAGTTCGCTTTTTTATGCCTGAACTTGTCTCCTGTTTCTAGTTCTGCTAAATTGTTCAGAGAGGTTATTTATTCGGTAATAAAAGATCTAGGGAAAAGGAAATTACGTGATCTTTTTCCGTTATCACATAGAAAACGAACTGTTAGATGTCTTGATAATGTGGAAAAGGCATCTCAATAACCATATTCTGTATTTGTTGTAAAAATATTAACAGAAAAGGTGTTGCACTGCCTCTAAATTTTTTCAACTTTATCTAGATTGTGTTAATGCAGAGGATTTTGTGTGTGATAAAACTGTATATTATTAGAGAAGAGTTTATCTACATATATACACAAGGACTCCTACCTAAATAAGGAATATACAGAGGAGGAGATTTGTCAGCTCCTTTAATTTAGGTTTGACTATCTAAATAGGAAAGCATATAAAATACATTAATTACATTA
>JANITW010000002.1:67479321-67498286 GCA_027564335.1 Erythroxylum williamsii
GCAAACAAAATAGACAACGAAGTAAGACATCGATTCCAAAATAATGTTCTCACAGTCTCGGCACGAAATTAGCATCCCCGTTCAATAGATAAGCACGAAATGTTTAGAAACTATGGAGTGAAAATAAATGCAAACACACGGCTACGACTCTCTAAACTACGAACGAATTTATGGATACCCCTTCAAAGGATCAGCTGCCTTCCCTGACCTTGCATCAGTCCATGCTTTTGCAATTGTCCTTTTCATCTCTTCATCTCCTTCCTCGTACATATTCTGCGATTTGGTCCCAATCAAAGAAGAATTTGATATTTAAGTGAACTAGTCATACCTTCATCAAGCTAAAACTGTTGGTTCAGGGGCAACTCGCAATAAGACAAGATACAACTTACCTTCATCAAGTCCATAATTCCCGCCATTGGATCCCGTTCTTTATCCAGATTTGGCTTCAGCTGTAGGGCAATGGCAGAATTAAAAAATTAGCTGTTTAATTATTCATCTATATTCAAATAAGGGTATAAGCTGAAAAACCACAGTACCTTGTCCTCTTTGAAGTGCAGATCTAACCAATTCCCCTTGGAAGCTTTAACCAAAGTGATGATAACCCTAGTAGGCTTCACCAACACCTTACATTTCTCTGGTACAATCTCCTTGTTCAATTTGGGTACTGCACAACGGTAGTTCTTTCCTTGTACATCATGGAATTTGACATCAAATGAAATTGGTTTGAAATCTGCTTGAATTTTCTCCTGCTCCACACCCTCGAGAGATACATATATCTACCAGTAAAAATAGTTAGAGGAACTCCATGAACAAAAAGTCTAGACAAATAGTTGCATCTATGCAATCATTAAGTAGCTTCACAAAACAATTTATTGGTTCACCTTGACTTTGTCGTTATCTTGATCCCAGCTGAATGATGCCAGTGTAGAATAATTCAAACCAGGGGCTGAGGGCGACTTTGCTACGGTTGAAATTGGAGTTGGAACTGAAGTTGCAGCAGGCTCTTTTGGAAACTGCATAAAGGAAGAGGGCCATTTAGTGCTGCAAACAGGCTATAAGTATAAATTCTTATTTGGTATTCACAGTCCAAACATAACCCAGCAATCATTCAATAAAGAATTACGAAAGATCTGTACCGACTTAATTACACTTAGCCGATACCACAGATTAAAACTCAATGGCCATAAAGCAACGAAGAGTTGCTACTTGCTAGCTTATTATATGCTAAGTAAATAGCTGTCTCCTAGAGTCCACCCGCTTAATCTTTGGCATAAGACAAAATCTCCAGTGGAAGTACTCAAAGAAGTTGGATCAAAACTCAACACTAGCATTTCATTTGAGGCACATCAATAGTCAGCCTTCCATATATCCATTCATTGAGAAATCATGCGCTCAACCAACTTCAAGCTGGTTTCATGATACTGCCTCGTCGACCGTTCTAGCCATACAAAGCAGATGATTCTTATTCAACACTTAATTATCATAAAGAGACTTCCTTTCACTTCCCCTCAGAATTCACAAATGCTTCCTTCATGTATAAAGCAGGTATAATCAAGTGAATCATAGTTTAATTTCCCGAACATTCACCCAACATTCCAAAATTCATTCCGTTTTTGTTTCCTGTTAGACACAACAAACAAAATAGAAGAACAAGACACAAACAAAACCCATGCCAAGAACATGTGAGCAACGCAAATGAAGCCCACAAGGCAAGAAAAGAAAAGGGGATTACCATCTTCTCCAAGTTGCGAATCTCGGAGGAGATAATAGAGAGAACACGAGGCCGTTTCGCTAAGCCCTGCAACTGCCTCAGCTCCTCCAAATCAAGCGTCAATTCATCCGCCATTCTCTTTTCCGTACAAATGGGTCTGAAGAAGACAACAGGGTTTGAAGGATCAGATTTGGATTAACAGTAACTAATAGAAGACGACAGCACTCACTACTGTCACTTGTGGAAAATGCTAGAAAAAGGAAACGAATAAAAGAAAGAGAGCGAGGGTTTTGGGGAAGAGACGAGAAGGTTCCAGTCCTTCAGGAGCCCTTTTGGGCTTTTTAATAATGGGCCTAAGCCCATTGTCAAGTAATACGACTGCATAACAATCATCGATTCGTTTCGCTTGTTTGTTTGGAAAGAAAAGCATCAGAGGTTCGTGGGAAAATGGCAGCAATAACGAGTGCGTTGATAGCGATAGCAGGAGTGGTACTTGGTTGGATTGCCATTGAGATTGCTTGCAAACCTTGTCTCGAAAAAGGTCGTGAAGCCATTGATCGGTCCCTCAATCCCGATTACGATCCCGACGATCACCAACCCCCTGCCTCGGGCATCCGAGCTCCGCTGCTTCCGTCGGATCTCTCCTCCTCCTCCTCCAATGCTTCTAAAGGCGTCTGAACTTCCCGATGTCCGGTACTTACGACTCAATTGTCCGTTTGTTGTTGTCTTCTGAGGGGGCGTTGTTGCGATTACGATTTGAGTTGTTATTTGATCGTCGAATTGATTATTTTCTTACGAACTCTAAATTCCCAGAATTATCAAATTTATTTATTTTAATTAATTTTGAATTATTTATTCTTAATTATGATTATAAATATATATAATAAATTTTAAATAAAAATAATAGTAGTAAATTAATTTAAATAATTTAATAAATCAATCTAATTTTAATAAAAACCTTAATTACGAAATTTTCGAATTTGCTTTTTCAATTTCATGGCCAATTCTTATTCATGAGCTAAATTAGGCTTAGATTGGTATAAAACTTATTTTTCTGCACAAAACGACATGCGCCTTTAAATTATACACATCTAAATTTACCAGGTCAATTTGTAAGAGGTAAAACGTTGACCAAATAGATTATTCTATTTTCAAGCTCAAACTTAAGACTTCTGGTTAAGAAATGAAAGTGTTGAGTTACTCACACCAATCATAATTGATTTTCTAATTCTTCATTCTTAAGGATGAAATTCTTTGTTATCATTTAGTTTTGAGATGTCCCAATAAGTTATCACTAGTTAAATTAGGGTTTAAGTTATTTAACTTTTAATTAAAATTAGGGTAATTAGGATTAAACTAGATTAATTAAATTAATTTTAATTAAGATTTATTATATATAATCAAGTTTAAGAATAATTAATTTAAATTTAATTAAAATTAATCTCAAATTTTTTTAAATCTCAACATATATATTATTTTTGAGACACTATCTGAAATAAATTTAGAAACCTCAGCTTTTAAACACCTTCGCATAATTTTCTAAAGTATTATATAATATTCCGTTAATCTTCTAAAGTATTATATAATATTTCGTTAATCTTCTAAAAAGATTCGAAGGATCTAACGAACCTGTCTAACATTTTCTTAAGTGTTAGATATGATATTCCGTTAATCTTCTAAAGAGATATAAAGGATCTAACAGACCTTCCTAGCATGAAACCAAGCCAAACCTATCAAGATAACAACCATAAACTATAATTAAACTTATTTCTTTTTTTTTTCCATAAGTAAAAAGTTGAACATGATCAAAAAAGACAATCATGGTCCATCAGTAACAAAATGTGAGCTCTGTTTCATAGACAAACATAAGAGGAAATTACATACACCTTTGATTCCGTCCAATCTACATGTTTTCTAAGACAATTTAGAAAAAAGAAAAATAAAATGATTAAAACCATTTCCATCATCCTGATTTCAACTACTCTTTCTATACTAAGTAACTCAGTCCATAATAAAGAGAAGTTGCAAAAACAGAGGCGAAAAAATGTTTTTTATACTTGCAGAGGTCTCTCAAGAAAATTTAACAACTAGACTTATGTACATCAATCTGATATAGGAAATGCTTGGCCCCTAGAAGAGGACTGACGTTCCCTCATCATTTACAGTGTATGACAAATGGGTTTAAGCCAAGTAATTGTATATTTGCGGATTGTTCTTGTCCCGCTCCAGGTACTCTCTGTCAATCAGGCTTTCTATCCTTTTCTTCAAATCAGCAGGCTTTATCGGGAACTTCAGCTATTCCATCAAAAGAAAAATAAATTTTCATCCATATGAGAATCTGAAAAGGTTTATGTATGTATGTATTTTCATTCTTATCAAAAAGATCAAATTTCAAGCTATCTGTTGACAAGATTTGCTTTAGAATAACCCTTTTACGTGCTGGAGTAAAATAAGGCATATATTACCTGTTGAAATAGTTCGGTTATCAAAAGTGTGTGACTTAGCACTTTCCTCGTCTTCATTATCCGAACAATTGCAGCATCAACCTGCAAAAATAGTGCAAATATCACCAACATTTCATTTGCCCAGTTTACTGACTTTCTTAATGGCTGAACTAAGGACGATTGATTTTGGATAAAGACAATAGGGTGAACCTGATATTGTCGATCCTGAAATACCCTCTCAGTAGTGCTTGTATTTTCCTCTACAGTTTCCTTCATCTGGATGGCATTGACCTGCACAGCCAAAAAGTGTTTAGGGCTCCAACATAAGATTGACAAAAAGTTTGACCAGTTCCAGACAGAGACTTTGTAAAGAATAAAACAAGCATTCCATTTTAGACAGAAGTACTCTCAAAATGATTGATGGAAACTATAAAAGCAACCCCCATATACCTTAATACGATACAGTGGAGCAGTAAATCCATCATTGAAAACAAACTCATCATCATCCTCCACATCCCTCCCTTTTGGCACCTGTAAATCACACATCAAAGATGAATGTAAAAGCCAAACAAATACTAACTGCAGTGTATATACTTAAAACAAAATTTCAGTTTCTTCTATATTTTCATTTCTATACTAGCTGTAGAGTATATACTTTTAAAACAAATTTCAGTTTTTTCTATATTTTCATCTCTATCTTCCTAATCCTCAATCCTCCCGGTGCTATTAAGTTACAGCCTGCAACTACAAAGACCTTTCAACACTGAAGAGAATACAAAACCTATTTACTAAAATGTGCACCTCATTCATCCTTGGAAAAGTAAACAAAGTATTGTGTGTCTCCAATGTAACTAGGAAACAAATTATTAAGAGAAACAAAGTAACGATTTTACATCATGATAGCTTTCTTTTCCTTAGTATCACAAACTTTTAGTTTTCAGATGAAAAGATTTATTGGCTTAATTGTTTATAGGAATAATAATTCAAAACACACAAATGTCCAGGACTCAAATGACCACCACCAACCTTTTGCAGGACACGAACTTTGCCACATGCCAGAGACTGCAAAGTCCTTCTCAATTCTTTGTCTTCTATGCCGGTAGAATCCTTGATATCTTGAAAACTAAGCTTTTGGGCATCATTAAATAGCATCAGAACAACAGTCTGGAGAAGCAGACAAAAAAGGACAAACTATTAGAACATCTCCTCGTCAGGTCAACAAAACAAGGTTAGAAACAGTACATGACTATACAAAGGTGGCGTACCAAAGACAATGAACCAACCTGAAATAGAGAAACTGCTAGTTCTTTCTTGCCTTTGGGAAACTCGGCCTTCAATACACAATGACCCAGTGAATTTTGCCACATCAAACGTCTACCACTATATTTGCTTAAGTAGAACTCTTTGAAAATATCCTGCATCAAGAAGGAACATAAGAACTCCATGTCCACTTTAGAACAGCTATCACAATGACACTAAACCAAAATGTAGTTTGTGCCCAACCTGATACACATTCAACTCGTGAGGAAGTCTGACATCCATGGGCGGATAAGTGGGCCAGTAACTGTAGAAACCATTTAACAATAAACAAACTTTAGCAGGGTTATACACCAAGTATCTTCTAGTCAAGTATGAATATTGGATCTCAACCCACCCTGTTGTCAAGACATGGACGCTCATCTCAATTCCAGAAGGCAGCTTAGTCCTTGCCTGAGATGATTGCTTGAAAGATTCATTTATTTCCTTTGACAGTTCAATATCCTGAAAATAGCCACCACAAACGATAATCATGCCATAATTTCAATAGTTGAAATCAGAGCAAGTCCTAAAAGTTATTGTAGTTTTGTGTGAATGAATATGCCGTAAGAAACAGAATGAGGAAAAAGGTAGAACAAAGTAATTAGCACTTAAGCTCTCAAAGTAATGCTGATCTCTCACAACTGAGATTTAGAAACAACAAAATAGAAAACTTCTTTAAATGCAAACGTTGTAGATGGGCTTACATCTTAGGAATTTCTGGTTATATAGCATCAAGTGTTTCTTCTTATCTAATATACTGTATAAAGTATGGTGCATATGAGACAAGATTTACTAGATATTGCAGCAAAAGTATTCACCACTTAAAGAACTTCCTCATATAGTCAAATTCATTTCCACTAAAAAGCCTCTAAAATGTGTTTTTTTCCAGTTAATCATATTTGTATCTTAATTTTAGTGAGAGCTATTAGGCAAGGGCATCACAGCCTTGACAGAGAAAGCTTATAAGACACACCAACATTTTGTTGTGCAGAGGAATGAACTAGAATCTCGTAAAACAAAACTCAGTGCCAAACAGAACAATAAAAACTTTATAACTGAAGCATCCATAAAAGCATCACACCTTAAACATTCCCTCAAGCTTATTAGTAAACTGACTGCCACACTCAGTCTTCAGCTGCAATAGGAAACATAATCCTATTAATATGATTGGTAGAAGAGGATTTTGCAAGCTAGCGGTTCAGAAAATTTTCAGGACTTAACCTTCGATATCATGGATTTCTCTGCATCAATAGATGCACTTTTTCCCAACAACAATCGTTTTGCAAGATCTTTCTTATAGAACGCTTCAAAAACATCCTTGCCCTGTGTAAAGGCGAAAGAAAGAAGCAGAAAGTTCAGCATCATGCAAAGAGACCAAGGACAACTGAAAGAAAATTAACGATTTTATGCACTGCATTTGTTTAGACAAAATATATCACCTGAATAAACCTGAACAAAACCAAAACTCTGTCAAGTGTACCCTCCAACTCCTCTTCTGAAGTGCCCTTGTTTCCAGCACGAAGTTTCTCATCCAAAAACTTGGCAATAAGCTCAGCAGGCCGGTTCTATTAAAGGAAGAAAACAATTTGATTCTTAGTTAATGATTACCTAATCAACCACACAGTTGCTGATCTGAAACTTAACCACTGATGAGTAACAATAATAAGTGGAAATCATTATTCAATCTGACTAACCATGGAAACATAAGGGCTGCAATAAGAGCTCAACCAATAATACTATAGAGGAAAATAGGAACTTCAAGGGAATCAATTATCCCAATGGAATCCTCGAGAAAATTTAGCATGAATCGTCATAAATGAAACTCTAGCTTCTATCTTTACGAGATTGGGAGACGAGAAAGGCCATTGATCAAATTTCTCAGCATGGACGCCATAGTGGAAACCTTTTACCCAGCACAATGACAAAGTCCATAAGGACTTTCAAGAAAATATAATATCGAACAACAATGACCACAGAGATTGTAAATACCTTTTCGTACAAACAACACTTAATCTTTGATACATGACACTCGATATATTGTTTTTTCAATTACCATTTACATTGCAATATTTATGGTACAAATGGATTCATATTCTCACCCTACAAGCAATATCTCATAAAGGATGATAAAAGAATATGTTGCACTAACCTGACGAAGATTAATCAGATGCTCAAATGAATCCTTTATGGTATTGCCAAATGCTTCATTCTTAGAGAAACTTTCTTCCCATATTTTATCCAAAGAAGCCTTAAATTCTAACAGAGAGGACACCATATCCTTATCTTTCTCTTCATCCATGACAATACCCTGTCCAGTTTTCCGTATGTACAAACTAAGGGTCTGTCTTAATGATTCAAGGGAATTCACTCTTAAGAAGAGCAAGTACATCCTTTGCAGGTCGTCAATTCGATGTCCATCCATCAGAATTGTGAATCCCTGAATTGAAGAGATAAAAGGGTTTTCTTTCCTGAAAATGTTTGCACGAGATAGACATAGAATAAACAATAAAAAACATTCATACCTTATCTAGAATGGCTGGTATATGACGGTCAAGAAGCTGCCGTTCTGCGGTTGCTATCAGTGGCTTTCTAGTGTTTGTATCGAGGTAGATTAAGCATCTTTCATGCTCTTCATGCAACCTTATCTGCAAAATGAACTTTCTCAAGGTAACTATCGCGCAACAAGGTGCTAATATATCAATACACATTTAAACACAAAAATAAATAGATATTAAATCTACTTACAATCATTTTGCAAAAGATCAGGGAAGAGTAAAACACACCTCTACATGCTTCAAATAATCTGGAACATCTGATTGTTGCATGTATTTCATGCCTTCAGCAGCATAAAATTCAGATGTGCATTCAAGGAATGCCCTTTCAAAGCTTTCCGAATAAATTCCTAGAGAAGTAAACATCTTCAATAGATGGTTTAGAAGAGTTCTATCCACTGTTTCACCTAATCTGCAACATAAGAGCAAACTTTCTAAACTCCACGATGCAAATCAACCACAAGTTTTAAATTCAGTACCCAAAGTCAATAAATCTCCAATTGTCAATACAGGTTCAGATCAAAAAACTCAAATGCTTTCCAAAGAACATGAAATGATATGTATTACCCCCCTTAACTTGTCTCCTGCATAAATATATAACCAAGACCTACATACCCTTTGGAACATTACCAAAAGCTGACCATTCACACACCCTCACTCTAATTAAATAATGATCAACATATAATATAGATACCCAAGATAGAAATTGCTTTGTAACCACTTCTTTTTTATCTTTTTTGTTTTAAAAGCACCAAGGTGATATCCTTCTCAATTTAAGATATGGAAATAATATTCTATATGATCAAAGACGACATATAGATTATTTGGAACAGAGAGTCCAAACAAATTAACCTCTCAACAAGAAACATTTTCTGGAACAAATAAAGGGTATCCAACAAGAATTGGAGAGTTCAACTTCTAATTATCCTTTAAATTTATATGATTTGGAGTTAAAAGTTAAAATACAACTAGAAGTACTCTGCATCCAGGTCATCTTCCAAGGTAGGAGAACTAGAAATGTTAAGCTAATAGATGTTTCATATGTAAAACTGCTTTAAGAACTTTGTTTTGCAGACCAGCAGATATATTGGTATGTATATGTGCTTGTGTGTCCGGGTGTTTCTCTGCGACTGTAAACATCAGTGTAGCTGTAGGTGTATACATGCTGGTTTTTTATTGTCAACAAAAAGAAAATAAACCATCAACAAACTCTAATTAGTTTTAACCTTTACATTTCTAGAGAACATATGCCGCTAGAGACTTTTCTTGTTATCCAGCAGAGTGAGAAGATGGAAGTACCTTTCCCTCTCAATCATCCGCAAAAGGCCTGTCACAGTTTTATGCTCAACTTCTGAAGACAGAGAAAGATGTTTCCGGAAAAGTTGCAAACCCATGTCCCACAAGGAACGGACATTTTGGGTTTGTTTCACATATGTCCTATCTAGATACAAAGCTATACCACGAATCATTAACATCTGGTCACAGAAATCCTGCCAGCATCTCTCAACCAGGGATAAGAAAACCACCAAATCAGGGCTTTGACCAACTAAAGATTGTAGAGCCGACGATATATGTGCTTCGCACTCTTTTTCAATCCTCAGATAAAGATTTCCTCCCATTTTGTGTAGGCAAAGATCATTGACAGCCTGAGCCGAAGGTATATCAATTCCACGAACCAGTGAAGTAACTCACAGAAGCAAACAGCTAGTCTACCAAGAATGAAGGAGAATAGAGTAAAACATACCTGATAAAGCTTCTCCAAGTCACAAGAATCTGGTTGTTTCAAGAATATAGCTTTGATAGCTGACTGCAACTTTGCCCATGTATTCACCTCAAAATTTGTAGGAAGTGTTGGTTTATCTTCATACAACAATAAAAAAAGAAACATTAAACTAGAATTTATGATATACCCAGTAAACATAGACTTGAGCGATTGCTATAAATATAAATTTCACACGGGGCATTTGCATCATCCTCACTTCATGCATATAAATAAAAGATACAGGTAACAAGGTTCGCAACAATAATTGAAGTTCATAATGCACATTGGTTGCGAAAATTCAACAAATATTCTCTTGTCAACTAAGAAATACCAATTCATTAGATTACATACAGCATACACTTATAATTATTGCAAAAGATTTCACAATGCAATGAAGAAATGAGTACAACAAGTGAGGAGGTTATTAGGAAGAGAACAATAACAAAGACTTGACCAAATAACTAAATTGTCTAGTGGGACTTTGATATATGATTTTGTGTAGGATCTAGTCACATAACGACCCGCAAGTAAATCCTCTTTTCTTTACTAAAGTTCTTCCTTTTTCTAGAACCTATGGTTATTGTTTAGAAAATTTGTCCTTCACAAGCTTTCTATCAACAATTTTTATGAAAAATTATGGTTGCTTTCTTATTCATCATAATGCCCTTTAAATAAGCTCAATACATAGAGTCTTTTGTACTTAACATAAAACAAAAAGCTACTAAATTATTCTCTTACTAAAAATAGACTTATAAAAATAATACACTTCCTAAATTACTACCTAAATAAGACAACCATTAAAATTACGTCTTAATCAAGTTGATCTTGTTGTATATTTTCTTTCCTAGAATGCATTCTACATATCATTACTCCCCGCATACAAAGAACTTGTCCTCAAGCTCCAAATCAAAAAACTCTAGATATCCTGGCCCTCCATCCCTCTTCTTCTGAATTAGCAAGATCCACCCAAAATAACCTTTTAGACTTGAGTCCTCTAAAGAAGGACTTGTTCACAATTGAAACAAAGCCCCTTCAACCTTTGTTCCTCCATCTCAACCTTCTTCAATTTCATAAAAGAACATGCAAAAGCATTTCACACACTAAAAGCAACCCCTCGACTCTCCTTTGCACACCCTTTTCCTCCTATAGAATTTCCTAACACAAAACTCGAGTTGTTCCAAGGAGAGGCGACCCTGCGACTCCCTCTTGTGGCAACTGAAACACTTCTCAACCTTCTTTCATGTGCGTGGGCTAGGTTCATGGCAAACCCCAAGCTGTTCAGTTGTTATACCACTACTTCCAACCGAAGCCCTTCCATGAGCCTAACAACAAACAACCCAACTTGTTGCCTTGTTGTAAGCTCTGTTAGAACTCCCTCTAGTACTCCTCCACAATCCCAAACTATTTCAAGTTTGCTATTTCACCCAATGGGTTTAGACTCATGGGAGGTCTAAACCATAAGTGACATTATTCCTTGAAGGTTTCCCAATACATACTCATTTCCTCTTGCTCCACCTTAAAAAATCACAGATGCACCTCTTCGTTAAGATGGAACGCTGCCAGCCCCACTTTTTCCTCTACCAAGTTACAATGGTTCCCATAGAATTGCTCTACCTAGTGAATCCAAACAAGAGGTCATCAGAACAATCATAAGTGGGGAATTCCAATTTAGTACACTTGATAACGGTGCCCAAACTAGCTAGCTCCATGCTTCTATCCACCCTCCTCTCTGTGCAGGTGCGGTTGCTGTTTCCAACCTCCCCCTGCTGGTCTTGTTCGCAAATAACCTGCAAAAGCTCCTCAAATTGAGCATTCTAGCTTTCTTCTATCTTTGCCAATCGTTGCTCCACTTGTTTCCTGAACACATCTGCTTTAGTTGATAGATCACACAATTCGTCCATCACCCTAGGCTCTGATACCAAATTGATATATGTTTCTGTGTAGGAACTAGTTACGAGATGATTTAAAGGGAAATCCTCTTTTCCCATGCTAGGGTACTTCCCCTTTATAGGCCCTATAGCTGCTGTTTAGAAAATTCGCCCTTGACAAGCTTTGTGCCCAACTATTTTTATGAAAAAATATGGTTATTTTCTTATTCATTGTAATACCCTTTAAATAGGCTCAATACATGGAGTTTTTAGGAAGTAAAATAGAACAGGAATTTCTCATACTAAAAATAGACTTATGAAAATAATAGACCTCTTAAATAAAATAGTCACTAAAATTACTTCCTAATCCAGTTGATTTTATGTATATTTTCTTTCCTAAGAATGCATCTTACATATAAGAGTCAAATATCCGTTCCATTGAAAAGCTCTTATCGTTGTTGAATGAAAGATCAGCCATCAGTTACACTAACTTCATTAGGAGTTATTTTATGAGCAAATTACCATAAACATACACATCATAACATGGGATGAGAACTATTTATAGAGATGACAGAAAATCAACCATAATAAAAATAAATAAATGGGGAATAGAATATTGCAAGCTTATGAATTACATCATGACATTAACACTTTCTAATTAGCAAAGAAGCGAGCACAGCAGAGGAGCCTAAGCAATCATCCAAATTGCATACCAGTTCACCAAAACCATTGCTTAGCTACAGTTTCAACCACTTGGAACTTAAAACAAGGTTAACCCAACACGAATATGCGAAGAATGCATAAATGAGAAACAGAAACTTCATAAGAACTTGCCAATAGTAAGTTCCCAATAAATGGAATTTCGGATCAATTTAAAACAACTGATCACTGAAAAGAAACCACTTAAATAATGCAATAAGCAACAGATCCAAAATTCAACAAATTTCTCAATTCACATACTCGATATCTTACCCAAAAACAAAATCCATCAGTAGAGAAAAACCCTAGACTAATTAAATCTCTAAAATGACAAAACCCAAATGGAAGATGCCAAATTCGAGTCAGATTTTCGACGAAAACAATAAGATTGCACCTTTAACGAGCTTAATAACAAGCTTCTTTGCGGGCTGAGGAGGAGTGGCCTTTTTACGAGACAAGTTAGCGGCGGTATGAGACGCGCTGTCGTTGTCGAGCTTTGAATCGTCGTCCAGAGCCATAGGGTCCAATGCTACATTGGACCCAGCAAAGTGGTGGTTGAGTCCGTTTTTGTTGTCGTGAGGCGAGCAGGTGGAGACACCCTGCGACTTGGCTTTCTTCATCGGGCGCAACGTGTCGTCTGAGGTAGAGGCGGAGGCGGAGGCGGAGGCGGAGGCGGAGGCGGAGGCGGAAGCGGAGCTGGCGGTGGCAGTGCGTTTGGTAGGGAGAGACATCAACGAAGAGTTTGATCTTTACCTGGTTATCGTATTATTAACAAATATTATTTTATTATTTCTAAAAAAACAAATATTATTTTATTAATTTTAGGGCATTATTGTCTTATATGCTATTTTGTATTTTCTTTGTTTATTAATTGTTTTGAAGTAAATATTTTTTTTATTACACAGAAGAAACAAACACACTAGCTAATACAAGACTCTAGAATACATCGCCCGGTGCTCATCTCGCCGCAACAACTCCAGAACGCCTAGTGGGGGCTCACGTAGAAAATGGAAACTTGGACCCCCGAGAAACGCGACAGTCACCAGTCGGTTAGCGTACTGATTCCCTTCGCAATAGATATGCTAAAGGTGGTATTAATGTATATCATCATTATTAGTTTGTTCGTTGTTGTCTATAATTAGGCATTTAGTTAGTTTTAACTATTTTAGTTAACAACCACATGTTGTTCATGTGGTTGTTTTCAGCCTGTATATAAAAGCTTGTAAGTGGTTTTCTTTTTGATTGATGAGAAATTTTCCACAATTTTTAAGATCCTCAGATTATAAGATGGTATTGTAACATCCCGTTACGGATGGGAAGGTTATATTGGTAAATTGACACGGGATAGGATTTTTACCGCACATTATTGACTGAGCGTTCTTTTGGCCTCTAATTTTATAGGAGTGAGTCTTTTGTACATGCACATTTAGGTATATGCATTCATGACATTTTCCCAGCATTTGATTGTGAATACGATATGAATTGTGATATGTGGCAATATCTAGATTTGATTATGATTTATTGGGAATATTGGAATAATTGAGTTTGAATATTGAATTGGAAATGTTCTGGAGTAATTGTCATTTGATAACGACTCTTCGGAATTTTTTCTGAAAAATTCGGGAGAAAAAGTCCGGACCGAAAATTTTTCGGGTAACGGACTGATTGACTGCATAGTGTTAGAATAATTGGTAAATGGCAATGGAAAATTTAGATATATGATTTTAGAGATTATTTTGTCGAGCCATTGAAATTTAGAGACTAATTAGACTGAAAATGAATTGAAAAGAGAAAGAGATTTAAATGTTTTGCGAGGAGAAAGGACAAGAGGCTTAAGTGATTACCTTATAAATGCCTTAGGTTTCAAATAGAAGAAAGAAAATCCTCTTCTCCTTCCTCCTAGGGCACGATGCCCCCCTCTTTCTCTGTTGGAGATTCTCGCTTGTTTCTTCTCAAATTTCAAAGTCTAGCTTAGTCCATGAGAAGATGATGATTTGTTGAGGTTTGGAGAAGCTCACCGTGGGTGTTTGAGAAAAGTGTTGGAGTTTGGAAGATTTCGAAAGATTTAGAGTTTGATTTGGTAAGTGGTTGGTTTTAATGTGTTTTTAATGTTGTTTGTTGCATTTATGACATTTATATTATGATTGGGGTAGTTAGAAATGAGTTAATACTGGTTTTAGAGAGAGAGTGGGCGAAAAATCGATCAGAGAAGACGATCGGAGTTTCGCACGTTGAGACGTGCGCTGAGGACCTCGTCGCGAAGAGCAAACAGTTGCTCGTCGCGACGAGCTCGGTTGGACGTCGCGGCGAGCGTACGATTTCACGCCGCGACGAGTCCTTTCTCTTGTGTCGCGGCGAGACTGATGAAAGGTGTTCGCCGGGGTGAGCGTTCTTCACATCGCGCCGAGCGACCCTTTCTACGTCGCGATGAACGTCCATACGTCGCGGCGAGGGGGCCTTTTTCTAAAATGAATTAATTTGATTTTTGAGGCATAACTTACGTTGTAGACCTCCGATTGAAGTGATGTTTGATTCGTTGTGATCTAGTGAGAGAGATCTACAATTGATATGAAGAATGAAAGTTTGAATTTAAATTTGTAGGATTTTAATTATTGAAAGAAAGTCAAATATGGTTTCCTATAGCAGCCTAAGGATTGTTCTTGATAATTGGGGTATAATGTGAGACTTTGAAAATAAATCCAATGCTACTGGGAATTTTAGAAACTGAGCATAAAGGATGAATTCGATCTAGAAAATAGTGATATTGATATTGAGGTAATACCCTAGCGAGTATGTCTTGATAAATTGACTGAATATTAGAAATGGAATTGATGGAGTTCCATAACATGTTATTGAATTGGAAGTGAGTTATTATTGAGCAATTGAGTGGAAAGTTAGAATTTGACAAAAGAAAGTGGAAAATGGGAAATAGCACCGGGAAAGTCATGAATAGGCATAGTACATCTTTTATTCAAGGCATGTGCATCATCAAATTATTTTGACTGTGCATTTTGTAATGAAAATTATTTGACTGTTATAGAGGCTCCGATGGATCGATATTCCACGGGCATTGCTGAGACTTCCAGGCAGGTAGCTCGGAAGTTCAGGTGAGTAACCTAGTTGGTTCCTCAATTTCTGATTTGCTAAATGCTCTGTGTGAACTGTGTTAATATGAATTGTATGATCACTGGTAACTGTGAATTGGTGTGCAGAATTGTGAATAATCTGTTTGAATTCGATAAGTAGAATCGACTGAAATATGTTATTGTGCCATTGTGAACGCATGCTAGGCATGATCAGAAATTAGATATCTGTTTCCAATAAAAGGATTCTGATTTCATGGGATAAATGAATTCCATAATTGATTGATTAATAACGGTTGTGACTGGAGTTGCTACCGAGAGCTATAAGCTTGATCACTGATACTGAAAGAGAGCCTTGAGCTCGAAAGGGATTAGTGCATACCCAGAGGGCTCTCCTATCCCTACTGATGCGTGGAAGGTAGTGCATACCCGGAGGGCTCTCCTACTTCCTAAAACGCAATTACTGTTTACTATGCCCAAAAAAGGGGTAGATGCGTTTGCATCCCTCGAGTAGGGGCGAAGCAAAACCGTGCCACCACACCAAAGCGGACAATATCGAAGGGTGGAAGTGCATTCCCTGAGGCCTCTTCTCCTCCTAAGACGCATCTACTGAATACTGTTCACTGTTTAAGCGCTTAGTCACAAGTCGGAATAAAAATGCATAATAATGGGAAAAGATTATGGGTGCAACTTTATGTGTATGGATTTAAATTGTGATCATGGGAAAGAGGATCTAATGCCTCACATTTGCCTGATAATTGTTATATGATGATATTGAATGTGTAATTGACTGAAACTGTGTATTGCTTACGATATGCATGAATTGAGTGAACCATCGATGATGGTTTCTCACTGAGTTCGCAAACTCACCCAACATTGCAAATATTTTTCAGGACTTGAAGAGTATCCCGTTAGAGAAACGGGAGTATGATTACTGCAAGCAAGTCAGAGTTCGAGGTCGGGATCAGTTCACGTCTGCATTAGTATTGGTCTGTTCTTGTATAGAATTTGTATTTTTGCACTTTTTGCAGAATAGTACTGTTGTTTTAGAGGGCCCCAATTGATAAATGTTATAATTGTAATGTGATTTCTGGAATTGTGTTTTGATCGAAATGTTTTTGTATAAGAGTGAGCCCATTATGGTTACTGATTTCCGCGCACGAAATTATTTTCAAAAATTAGAAAAATGTGTTACTGAGTTTTGAACGTGTTTGACTGCTCTAGCATACCACCCTCGTGAGGCAAGGGCTCGGATATCACCATCGATATCGGGTTCGGGTCTTGTGGGAGTGGGATGCTACAACTGCTATCCTCCTCCTCCGAAGTCTTATCCCACTCCCACACTCGACTTCTTTCTCTCACATCTCACTATCTCTCTCAAGTATCTCAACCCACCATCGACGCCCACCACCACCCACCGACCACCACTATCAACAACACAAACCCACCACCTACCACCACCACAACCGACAACCCATATCTTTAGCTTTTCCCAATATTTTATTTCTCTCTCACACATCTCACTATCTCTCTCCAGTGTCAACGCCCACCACCACCGACAGCCACCACCTTCCATAACCATCGACGTCATCAGATTACTACTAACACCTCAACAGCCTTAGCCACTCTCTAGTCTCCTCTCCTTTTCCACGCCAGATCTACCCGACCACGAGTCCCCGACCCGTTAAATTTGTTATTGAATGTCTGAAATAATTGGTGTGTGTTATGTCTTAATGTTTTTTTTGGTGAATTGTTGTGAATGGAATTGTTGATGTATTTTTCGATTGTGAATGGAATTGTTGGTGTTTTCGTAGATTGGGAATGGAATATATTTATTTGTGTTATGTTGTTGTGGATTGTGGATGTGGACTATGGTAAAGTGGAATGAAATTGTGGAAATGTGAAAGTGAAAAATGTAAATTGATTTATTGAAGTTGTTAATAGAGATATAGATACAAAATGTAAATGTGGAATGAAACTTTGAAAGTGTGGAAGGAACGAGTCCGGAGTGGACTATGATTCTGTGAATCTAGAGTAGAACTTGGAAGTGTTTTGAATTGATTGAACTATTGATTGCTATCAATTTTTTTAATTCTTAATTTAATAGACATATAGTAGCGTTAGTACTTAATTCTGACGATAGTGTCCTAGTGGATAAGATCAAAGAGGGGATCAATGCACAGTTGAAACGTTGAAGAGAAGCGTAAAAATCAAAAGATTTTAGAATGAGCAGGTCCAAGACGGAGTACTTAAAATGCAACTTTTCGAGTAGCCAGATGGTACGAGAGGCAGCTGTAGCGATTGACACTGATATGGTACCACAGAAATTGACTTTTAAATATCTTGGATCCATCATTCAGAGAGATGAAAATATCAATGATGATATATTACATCGTATTAGGTTTGGGTGGATCAAATGGCGGAGTGCCTCAGGTGTTTTATGTGATAAAAAGGTCCCTGTAAAACTCAAAGGAAAGTTCTATAAAATGATAATTCGGCCTACCATATTATATAGGGTAGAGTGTTGGCTTACTAAACGTAGGCATACACGACAGTTGTTGGTAGCAGAAATGCGTATGCTTAGGTGGATGTGTGACACTACTATCAGGGATAAGGTACGAAATCAGGTAGTGACAGTCAGACTACAAGTGGCCAGTATTGCAGACAAGTTGAGAGAGAAAAGGCTAAGGTGGTTTGGGCATGTGCGCTGGAGGCCCACTGATGCTTTGGTACGATGCTGTGAAATAATAAACCTTAGTGGCTACAAAAGAAGGAAAGGAAGGTCGTACAAGACCTGAAGGGAAGTGATCAAGAAAGATATGTCAGAGTTGGCTCTCACTAAGACAGTTTCTAGAATTAGGAAAGTCTGGCCGGACAAGATAAGGATAAACGACACCTTTTAGAGTCCTCACGCCTCATGCTTACTGCATAGGAAGTATTGTGAATAGTAAGTTTTTGGCTAGGTTGCAGGACAGTTGTAGATAGGGGAAGACTCCTGCGATGGACGCCTAAAACTGTAGGATTGTTGCATCCTCAGGGTCGCATAGTGAAGACTCTTGACACGAATGGCGACAAAAGAGCCTGTCTTTACAAGGTGTAAGATAATAGCAGATCTGGTCAACCATTAGGTATGTTCTTATTTTCTTATATTGTAATTCTAGTTACTTAAATTTGATGCGTTTTTTTCCTCCTCCTTCTGCATCATGATTTTTCTGTCTCATCTGCATATGAGTCTACAGGAAATAGCCTCTTTACTATATAGGGATAAGGTTGTATACTATCAGACCTCCTTAAACTTTGCTTCATTGCGAGAATTCGAACTGGGTGTGATGATGATGATGACGACATAGCTACAAAATCATATTTTATAAATCAGAATATTATAAAGTTAAATCTTTGCTTACCATACCAATTTCCTTTAGCATTAATCCATACTTAATTGTCCATGAAGTAAATTTATTATTCTTTTCTTACAAATATATCATATAATTCATTTGACAAAAGTTGAACTTTTACAAATTATAAATGAGGTTTATCTAACTCAACT
>JANITW010000002.1:67538821-67549739 GCA_027564335.1 Erythroxylum williamsii
TTAAAAAAGAAATTATTAAATAAAATTAATTGATTTATTTTGATTTATAATAACTTATTAATTAATAAAAATTGATCGATTAATTAATAAATTGATAAAATTTTAACAAAATATTATTAAAATAAACCGAATTAAAAAAATTTTGTGTATTTTATTATCATAAAAATCGGTGACACGACAACAATAAAATTGGTCAACATATCTAGTGCATAAAGATTCCCGCTTTGCAGAGGATCATAATATACATAATCTTTCCTTTATATTTTATAAAAAAATTGCTTCCATGACTTCAATTTGATCATTCTCATTACAAAAGAGAAACTTTGCTAGTTGCTTTAAGATTCACCCTATCCGTAGCAATGAAATTGTACCCTTGAAAACTTAACGTCAAGGGTTTGATGAAAAAACAAAAAGTTATTAAGTTTAACTTTAATGAGTTTAACATGGGATTAAGCAGGTTTATTAGTCCAAGCCAGCTTGGAATAAGAGCAATTGAGAAAAAGATAGCATCGGGCCCAAGTTCCAAAAAGGGTCAGCTTCATCGTCAGCCATATTGTCCCCTTGCGTAAAAGTAGTATTATTCAACGTCTGCTGTCTAAAAGTGTTAAAGAATGATCTCTGCTTACAGATAATTGTTTGCAGGTTCCTACTTCTTAGAAAATATTTTGTTCGCATCGTCACTCCCCACCTCTAATCTTGGGATCAGCCAATTGCTTCCCCTGAATATTTAACCAGCAAGTGGGATTTCCCTTTGCTTTTGCACGAAGAAAGTGACTGGGGGCATTGTCGTCATATTAAGAAATGGAGGAGTTGGACTCAGGTTGGAAAGAGACAATCTAGTCCAAAAGAAAGCTACCATGTTAGAAGAAAATGGTAAGACCCACTACGTACCAAAGAAGCATGTTGTTTAAAAACCAGTTAAGAGGTAAGAGCCAAATACAGCATTGGCAAGGAAAGGAAGCTGAAAGTTACTACCAAACTCTCTATAATATCATACAAGCAAAGAAAAGAATTGATTGTTTTAATTCCCTCTTCAAACTTCCTCTCTACCTCTAATTTCTATATTTATTGCCTCCCCATCTCAATTTGAAATTCTTCACACTCTGGATTTCAACAGATCAATTCATGGTACCACACTCAGCTTTTGGCAAAATTGAGATGATTCGTATGTTCCTTTTGTTTACTCTGATTTTCTCAGGTACCATTCATTTTTCTTAATCATCTTTCTTAGTTGATCATATCCAGTTGCATGAGCATGTTAGTTTTCATGTTTTTGGTTTTTCATTTATGTCCCAATGTCGAAATTTAGTGTCTAATTATGAACGGGTTGCAGAATATAATGGTGTTTTACAGGGAGTGACGTCTCTTGGTATCAACTATGGTCAAGTTGCGAACGATTTACCATCACCAGAGAAGGTTCTTGATCTCTTAAGCTCCCTCAGGCTCAACAAAGCGAGAATTTATGACACCAATCCTCAGGTTTTGACAGCATTTGCGAACTCCACCATTGAGCTCATTGTGACTGTAGAAAACCAAATGCTACCTGTTTTGATGGACCCTCAACAAGCATTTCAATGGGTTAGCACCCACATTAAACCATACTTTCCGGCGACAAGGATCACCGGAATTGCAGTAGGCAACGAGATCTTCACCGATGATGATACTTCTTTACTAGGATATCTTATCCCTGCCATACTCAGCATTCATAGCGCATTAGTTCAATTAGGCCTGGATAGCTCAATTCAAGTCTCAACACCTAATTCCCTAGCAGTTTTGGAACAATCGTACCCTCCTTCGGCTGGTAGTTTCAAAAGTGAGGTTTCAGCGGTCATGTACCAATACTTACAGTTTTTGTCTAGCACCAAGGCACCATTCTGGATCAATGCGTATCCATATTTTGCTTATAAAGACGACCCTAGTAGGATTCCCCTCGACTATGTACTTTTCAACCCTAATTCAGGCATGGTTGACCCGTTCACCAAGTTACACTACGACAACATGCTCTATGCTCAAGTAGATTCTGTCATTTTTGCTATGGCGAGATTAGGTTTTAACGGAATAGAAGTAAGGGTCTCGGAGACAGGTTGGCCGTCAAAAGGTGACACAAATGAAATTGGTGCAACTATTGAGAATGCAGCAGCTTACAACCGAAACCTGTTGAGAAGGCAGTTTGAGAACGAAGGGACGCCTCTAAGACCTAATATGAGGTTAGAAGTTTATCTTTTCGCTTTGTTCAATGAGGATTTGAAGCCGGGACCAACTTCAGAGAGAAACTACGGTATCTACCGACCTGATTGTACCATGGCTTACAATGTGGGCCTCACAGCTCTATCCAGTTCTTCGTCCACATCTTCCTCTTCCATTTCTCTTACTTCTTCGGCCAGTGCCACCAAGGTAAAGCCATAGGTTTCTTTTCTTACCTTAATCTTCCACTTTACTTTCGGCTGGCTAAATATTATATGTTCATACACTCAAAAGTTGTACAGCCAAAGTTGTATATATACATTCAGCAATTTGTATAATACAATTACCATTGGTTGTAAATTATCATTGAGATCGTAATTAAATACATTTTGTGATTGTTCTACTATAGTATATGTTATGGTTAATGGGGCAATAACTCTATTTTTTTTTTCTCTTGGCCTTTTTTTATCCTTAAATGGCATTTATTGTGGAACAGGCTGCAAAGATGGAATACCAATGCTTGGTGTACTCGATGTTTGTGTTTTTGCTGACCCTCCAAGTTTTAATGAGAAGAGCGTATTAAGTTATGCAACAAGTTCATGTAAATACTAGGGCTAAGAGCAATAATGCATAAGTTCCACAATGTGCTCAGCCACAAATGAGTTTGGAGAACACACCACAAAAACTGCCCAAACAATTCATGAACCATGCACGGCTTCTCAATCAGGATTTCTTGAACGTTATATCTCATTGTTTTGTTACAGAGGCACAACATTTCTTTCACTGTTATTATTCCCGATGATGTAGGAAACTTGCTTCTCTTTTAATTTGTTCTTCATTTTCTTTTCTGCATTAATTGTTGTGGTAGCGCAAAATTAATGTTATGTACAAATTAGTATTTATTGCTGCTCGTAAGGAGTAGGGACAACGAACTTCTCAATCTCACGTCATTAGTTGAAAAGAAAGGTACTTTGGTCCACTTTTGGACGTGGAATCCATAATTGATCTCAGATTTCTGAAGTCTGCTTTTCTTCCGTCGCACTACATACCCTGAAATATATAGTTATATATTAAAGAGGAAATGAATATTTATCTACGAACGAGATAATGAAGGGCAAAGTATTAAAGGATAGGGTATTCTTGTGGTTACATTCTTTTTTATCCTGAACCAGAGGGCAATTGGCCTGCTCAGCTTTATTCTCTTAGGAGATACGAATATAATATATGCATGATCGTCAGCATGGGGTCATTTGAGTATACTTTTAATCGCAAAGTAGCTTTTGGGGATTGTTTTCCACCTTCACTTTCTCTATACAGAAATGGGGTAGACAATGTAAAATCAGGGTTAGTTGAACCTATGTGGATGGTCTCTATATTTCACATCAGCGCCAACGTGGTGCACATGCAGCCCAACATTACTTCATCTATGAGCAACCCTACACCCATGAGGATTTTGTTTTGTCGATGGCTATTGTCAAAATCAAGTCATCATGGACAAGGATCCTCGTCTGGGGAGGTCGGACGAGGATCATCAATATAGTTAGCTATTGTATAATTCTTAAAAAAAGAAGGTAATTAGAAATTCATCAAAGCTTTTGCCCATTTGAATTGGGAAATAGTTAAAAAACAAGAAGATATACAAAAACAGAGAGAAAAATGAAATTGAATGTGGTTCTGCCGGATTCTGACTGAACGGTGCGTTGCTGTTTGGATTCATGAGTTGGCAACTTTCTGTGATGAATTCGACGTGAAAATACCTACAAAACAAAGAACTCCGACGCTCAAGTCAGTTTTTTGGTGAGGGTGAGGGTGATAAACGCAGAGAAAACTAAGTTATGATTATGCGTACCTCAATTATGGGAGAATTATACCTTATATATGATTTTGCAGTTAGGTTTAGGTCTTTACGAGTTTGCATGAGAGATTTCCTTTTATGGATGGGCCAAGGAAAGCGTGGGCTGGACTTGAGCTTGGCCTAGGCATAAGACTGATCTCTGAAGAATGGACCGATCGACCCACGGGTCGCTTTGACTAAATTCAAATCCAACATGACCGACCCGACCAGAACGAATAATAGTTCCATTGTAGAATGGATTGTTCTTTATTGAAATGATTTGTTTGACCTTTTAGTGTGCATTAATTAAGAAAATTTTGCAAGATGTTGAAGGAATCAATTAACCGGTGTCTTGTCTGGCTGCCTTTTTGCTTTTGACACGTTATATTAATAGTAGATGACGGTGAGGTCCCATGAACACGTATGTATAGAGTAAGCATGTGGTCTTGCCTATTGAAAGTTTATTATAACAAGTCATGTGGTCTTGTTGCCTACGTTCATTTCATCTATTCTTAATTTTAGACTTGACTAACTTAGAAATATCGTTTTCAATTTCACTTTAGATTATATCACACGTATAATTGTCTCAATCATGAAGTGTAACATGTTGCTGATTCGTCTTCGATCTTAATACAAAGAATTCTTATACACACTCACGCAAATACTATACATTACTCTAAAAAGATTGCCGTTTTAAGAGTTAAAAGTCCTAAAATTTGGATTGTCAAACAGTGACAATCATATAATCCCTGTAAATATTTATATTATTAGCCCCAACAGAAAACAAACTAAAAAGGAAATTAGTAGTTTAAGTAAATGGCTGGTAGTGCACTCTTCAAGAAACTTGACCATAAAAGGCAAGCAGAGCGGCTTTCCATATTAATCTAGAGCTGAAATTTGATCTTTATTGATTCTAAAGTACCTTGCATGTGAGGGTCGTTTTCTGTTGGAATTTCGCGTCTTGATATGGTAGTATAGCTATAGGTTGCTTAATTATCTTTTAACTTGCTTTAGGGGCCATGAATAGGCTTTCTTTTAAGGTCACCTTTAATTAATTTTGGCATAATTTTAGGAAGATTCTTTTATAAAGTGGTATGAAGGAAGTTATTAGAATATACATTATATGTTTAGATAATTGCAAAGATATAAAAACTATATCAGACCAGTCGGTTCTATCGCATTAAGCACAAAACAAACTGATTTTCATTTTGCTTTTTACTTTTGACCGTTGTGAATGAAAACTGACTAGTTAAATAATAAACTAGTCGATTTCCTCTTAATAGTGAAGAATCAAATACTTATTCTTTGATGCCCAAACCAGTAAACGCATTGTCTCTTTGTATCTAGAAACGACTAACTATCACTTATATTGAAGCACCAAAAAGACGACTAGAAATGCCAAATCACAAGGACCAGGCTAAAAAACCCTACATCAGAGCTCACATGCATTTATATCTCCATAATTAACACGAAATTTAGTGAATTTTTACAAGCTTTAGGCTTCGACCCTCTCTGCCTCATATAGGTGAGATAGCCTCAACGGTGCTGAGGCCTGCTGACCGATTAATAATGCAGGATGCAGCTATAGAAGACTCAGCAAATGAAGGCTGGAGATTGAAAGAGAGACAAGAAGGAGAGGAAATTAAACACTACTATTGAGGCAAAATGATCGACTAAGGCTAGCAACATCCTAGAGGAGGAGGGGTATTATTTTCAAACAATCACAAATTCACAATTCATAATAGATAGCGATTTTAGGGGTTTGAGATTGGGAGAATACAGTAAGAGAGAGAGAGAGAGTATTTGAGAGAACATAGATGAGTTTTAAACTTTTAGTTTTCTAGACTAGCAGGAAAATTAATAAAATATGGAGGAATTTCGTTTTGTCTTCACTTTCTAGTTTTCATATAGTGATGAAGAGAAGTATATTATAAAGAGAAGAGATTATACTTGAAACAAATAGTAAAATTCTAAAATAAGAAGAAGATATAAATTTTAGTTTTTAATGATATTAAGAATATTAGTATTGGTTGATCAAAATTCAAACCAAAATAGAAATTTATTTAAAATTTATACAAAATTTTAATTAGTAATTTAGGATAGATGATCAATTTTATTTAATAAAGGAGTGTGTTAAGGAGTGATATTTAAGCTTTAAAGAATTATATTTACACAATGACACTAAAAACATTATTAATTAGAAATTTGTTTAGGATAACTTAAGAATGTGTTAAGGGGTGATATTTTACATTTAAAGAAATATATTTAAAGAAGGACACTAAAAATATTATTAATTAGCAATTTAGCATAGATAAGTAATTTTATTTAGAATAATTTAAGAATGTGCTAAAGAGTAATATTTAAACTTTGAAGAATTATATTTAAAGAATGAAAATAAAAAAGTAATTAATTAGTAATTTTGTTTAGTCTTTTTTTTTAACGGTGGAATGTCAATTTAATAAAGAAGTAAGATTGTGCATAGTGATAATGTACTTAATTCGAATGCTTGAACAATTATTTTAAAAAATGTAGAATTATGCTCGAATCATCTTTTAAAGGAACTTCACAAAATAAAAGAAGAGTAGACCACAAACATAAGTATGCACTTAATGTAGCTTACACATTATGATTCCAAGCTAATCTTTCCATAAAGTTTTAAGGAGAATGTATTTTAACTAATAAGTACCTAATCAACATAACACGTTCACTTGTCTTGGATGGCAAACCATTGTATACGATTCTGTATGATAAAACACACTCACTCGGACATTTGCATGTTTTTAGCACTTATGTTATTTTTATAATCATAACTATAAAGGAGACAAAATTTCTATTTGTAGTCAAAAAGGTGTCTTTGTGGGTTATCCTTATAGCAAGAAAGGATGGAGGGTATATGATCTAAAGTTATGAGTGTTCCTTGTATCGAAGTATTTTGTGTGTTAAGATATAGGAGATTATATCTTATTATTTAAATTTGGACATTATTTGATAATTGGACCTAGTTGTGTTTATATCAGACTCTTTTAAGACAAGTTTGAGAAGTTTAAAATCCTAATTAAGATGATATTTAGTGTGTATATCCTATAGTGGGATAATGATGATCTTCAGGAATTTTAATTTGATTATGGCAGCTGGAAATCCATGAGATATTGTCGATGATGTTTGTGAGTTGATTCAGATGAGATAGAAATCCATTTGTTGGAAACTTCTTGGCTGATCATATCACCCTTGGCTGAAGGTTTTTGTCTTGCGTTTTTATTGAAGTTATTGTTCTTTTTGGAAGTCTAAACAACTATTTTCTAACGTGTGTTTAACGTGATTTGGCTGATGGTATGTGGGCGTGTAGTTGTTACGTTTTCCTTTTCTCCTACATGACTAAATTGGGCTGCGTATTTGTTGATAGCTAGTTGTGTTCTTTCCTGTTGTTAAAAGACTATTGAGGAAAATTTTGACAGTTGTTCTTTGGTAGTGTTCACGTGATTTAGGGGTTGTGTTTTTAGGTTGATCGTGTAATTTTCTGCAGCTGATTTGGTGACTATTGTGTGTGACTTTGCAATTGTCTTTTTGGTGTGGCGGTGTGTGAAAACTCTAGAAGTTTTGTTATTTTTGCAGCTTATTTTTTAGAGTATTGAGCTATCTTTGGCAGCTGATCTTTAGCGATTCTATCCATCTTGGACAGCTGCATTTTCTGTAATGTGTGATTTTCAGGGCTATCCAGATATTGATTTTTGAGTGAAAAATGTCTAAGAGATGTATGTTATTACAGCTATATTTTTGGTGACATTTTAGTAATGAAATGTTTGTTCGATTGATGTTATTTTGATGATGTTATGCGAGGGATGATCATGATTTTTCTCAATAATTCACAACAGATATTGTTCTGTCACTTCCCACACTTTCGATTAATGAAGCTACATATTTAAAGGAGTGCTTTTATCTCAAGTGTTTTTCTTTGTTTATGTATTTATTAATTAAATCACTTTAGTTGTTCAATTATCATCTTTATTATTAAACAGTGTTGTGAAAACCCTATATTGAGGTTAGTACGAGGTGGTCGTACTATTAGGTGTGAAATACTTTCAAGTATTGTGAGGATGACAGATAGTGTCAAAGGTTGAGTGGTGTCAACTCTGTAAAGCCTTGTATGAAAACTATCGTTGTTAGTAAAAGTATTAAGCTGGGTAAGGGCCCGACAGACGTAGGTAAGGTGTGTCAAACCGTGTTACCAAATTTTGGCGTTGTTTTTTTTATTTGCATTTGTGTGTTCGATTCTCTGTTTTAATTGTGCTAGATTTTGCGAAACTATAACACTTCTTTATAAACTTTCATTGTATTTTGTAAATGTTAGCTTCCTTACATACATGACACCTTGTGAGGTAAGACTGATGTTGATTCAATCGGTATGGAAGATTGGAGTAGGGTAGAAAAAAAAGTAAGGTTCCTTTTGTGAGCACAATCAAGTTGGTTAAGAAGTTGAAGTCATAAGACTTTGTGACTACGCCAAGAGAAGTGAGAGTCTAGTTTCTTCAAGAGAAGAAGGAACTGACAATGTGAGAGATAGTGATGTCAAAAGGATACTAACAAGACTGATGATGATAATGAGGAAGCATTAGGATGTGGACATCAACACAAAATGTCATCCCCACGTCTGTAAGACTATGTGACAAACAACATTTGTAAGTTGAGCCCCTCTGCGATTTCATCAACATAATTGCACTCTTTAGGTACACCCTACCCTATATCACATTATATAAACTGTAATAACTTTTTCATGTGATATCAAAATTTTATGATAGCTATTACTAAATGAACTAAACCCTAACTTATGGGGTCCTTATGTTGGACCCCGATTTTTAAGTAGAAATTAGAAATTATTAAATGAAATGAAATAAGTGTTTTTGTATATGTATTGTGTAATAGATGTTTTTATGCTACAAGAAAATTGAGGAGAAAAGAAATGATTAGTAAAAGTGTGAGAATTGGGAGAATTAAGAAAGTTTGACTTTTTGAGAATAAATGGTAGAGAGTTGACTTTTTGATTTAGGCAAAATTTGATAAAATGTTCTTCATGAAACTTGTAGCTTCTGTTGAGAGCTTTCAGTCGCCTTAAAGTATGATATTTCTCGATATCGGAAGTGAAAGTTATGAGCTTGCAAAGTTAAGGATTAATTTGCATTGTTTGTTAAAGATGCTGTTAAGAGTAAGTTTGTGTGTACTACTTTAAGGCCACTTTTTGTACTGATGTAACTACATAGGAGCAAGTAGCCTTATGGAAAGTTGTGAAGGAAGTTTATAGCTTACAATGATGTATAATATGCAATTAGTGGATGTGAAAATTGAAAGTTATAAAATTTGAAAGTTTGGATGGGGTCTAGGATGATACTTTATTCGGCAGAATCTTTGATTGAAAAATTGACCTAAGTAGAGGTTGAATTAGCCTTTAAGTTCTTCCTGAAAGTTTTAGATTGTGTTTTGATCTTTCTATTGATGTGAAGTATGCAATTCATGGACCATGGATTTTGGAGTTATGATTTTTGGAAGTTTATGTTACTGTTTTAGCATGATTATAAGAGGACAGAACTTTTAATTGGAAATTTGACTTCTTTAAAGGCCAAATTGATTTTTCTGTCCTTCATGAAAGTTGTAGGTGACTTTCTGATCTTCTCATTGATATAAAGTATGATAATTGTGGATTTTGGAGATGAAAGATAGAAATTTTCAAAGTTGAGCATTGTTTAGGGTTACATCAATTGGGGGCAATTTGGGTAGATCACTTAAGAAGTCAAGGTTTAAAGCTTTCAAGGAGGGGTAATTAGGTCTTTTGAGCTTAATTAAATAAAAAAGGAATGGAAGACAAGCTTGGGATCGTGTATGTGAGGAGATGAGGACATTTTTGCAAGTATGAAGAATAGATAGTGAAACTACGTAGTTTTGACCTTATTAGAGTTTAAAAAGTTATTTAGTTAAGTCATTTGGCGAGGAAGCCCACGACTTTAACAAAGAGAAAGGGAGATTTCGGCTAAGAAGAAAGAAGAAGAAGAAGAAGAGGTAGGGCTTTGTGATTTTCTTGCTTAAAAGAGGAGATTCTAAGAGTTCTTTAAGGAGGAAAAGGAAGAACAAGGGTTAAGCTTCCATTAGAAGCAAGAAGAATTTCGTGGGTGGCTTGAAGGTAAGACGATTTCCAATTTTCTTTTGGAATTATAGATGGGTTATGGTTCTAATAGCTTAGGAATTTTATGGGTAAGGTTAGATAGTTTCAATTTCATGCTTTCATCTCCTAAGAATGACCAATTTTGATATCTCATGCTTCATATGGGATCCTTGTGTTTGATGAAGGTGAAGTAAGGCAATTAGAGTTAGGGAAAGGCCAATTGACCAAGCTCAAAGCTAAGGAACTTGTTGAGTCAAAATGACTTTACATATATATGATTTGGATGAATAACAAAGCAGAATGAAAAATAGACGGAGAAGTGAACAACAGACGCAGAATGAAAAATAGACGGAGAAGTGAAAAGCAGACGCAGAATAAAAAGCAGACGCAGAAGTTAAGAAACAGATGGAGAAATAGAAAAGCAGACGCAGAATGAAAAGCAGACACAGAATGAAAAGCAGACGGAGAAGTGAAAAGCAGATGCAGAATTCAAAAACAGATGCAAGAATCAATTCGAGTTAGTTATAGAACTCAATTGATTAACTGTTTCTTTCAAGATTCGAGAAGCAAGAATCAAGAAGCAAGATTCAAGAAACAGCTACAGACGAAGGCTATAAATATGAGTTGAAGTCGAAGATTGCAAAGTTAGTTGACTTACGTATATGCGAAACAAAAAAGCTTGTTTGTGAGAATTATTGTGCGAATTAGCTAAGAGCTAGTGCTACTGTAACAGAGTTCAAACACTTTTG
>JANITW010000002.1:67560303-67578674 GCA_027564335.1 Erythroxylum williamsii
TATGTAGTAATGAAAAAGGAATATCTTCTCTAGTTTCACTGATTGGAAATGGTAGTCTAGATTGTTTTGCCAATGGACAAACAGTATAGATAGAAAGATCATGAGTATTACTAGAGACAGAATGTAGAAAATGCATTTTATTCATCTTTGATATAGAGGTATGACCAAGTCTAGCATACCACAAACTGTAATTAACATGCTTCGAAACAGACAAAGAGGTAATTGATGATTGAGAAACATTGGAAAGGTTTACAAAGGATTTAAGTGGTTTTTTAACTAGCTGTGGAAGAAGCAAATAGAGGCCATCCTGTTCTTTACCAATCCCCATCATCTTTCCACTGCAAAGGTCCTGTAGAACACATAATGTAGGATAAAAAGAAACAAAGCAATTGAGGTCTTTGGTGAGTTTAGAAATTGAAATGAGGTTGAAATTGAATGAGGGTATATATAGGACATCAGTTAATTTATGCTCAGGGGATAAAAAATGAGTACCAATATGTGTAACAGTGGCAGTTTTACCAGTAGGCAATTTAACATAAGAATTGGCAGCACATGCAATAGGTGAATTCAGAGAATCAAAAGCAAAAGTCATATCGTTAGAAGCCTCAGTGTCAAGAATCCAATGAATTGGATCTGAAACAAGGGAGGTACTTGCCATGTGAGCAACAGCTGTAACCGGTGGCTCCTTAGTGAGAAGACTCAAGATCTGTTCGTATTGCTCAGATGTGAACATAGGAGCTTGCAGAGAGGGAGCTTTATCAGATTCGGAGGGCTCATCAGCAGTGACCATATGGTTGGCAGTTGGAGGCTTCTTCTTTGTGAATTTGAAGTCAGAAGGGAAACCAATAAGCCTGTAACAATTTTCTCGCTTATGGCCCTTGACATGGCAATGATCACATGTGCCAGAGAAACGCTTCTTAGAGGTTGAAGATTGTTGAGTGAGTAAAGCGGTGGGTTCATGAATGATAGGAGAAGCGATCTCACGTTGAGTCTCATCACGAATCACCATGGAATAGGCTTGATTAGCAGATGGTAAAGGCTGCATCAAAAGTACTTGACTACGAACATTGGCATATGTTTCATTGAGACCCATGAGAAACTGAAATAGGCGTCGCTGATGTTGAGCATTTTTTTTAGGAAGATCACAGGCAAAAGTAGAAGTAGGAACAAGAACATCATATTCATCCTAGAGCAAACGGAGTTTGGTGTAATACGAGGCTATAGAGGAGATACCTTGAGTGTGAGATGAAATTGCACGATGAAGATAATAGATCCATGAGCCATCAACCTTATCATATCGTTCTTGGAGATCCTTCCAAACAAGAACTGCACTGGAAGCAAAAACAATACCAGTAGAGAGTTCCTTGAAAACAGTGTTGAGAATCCATGAAAGAATAAGAGCATTGCAACGATCCCATTGAGCATGAAGTTTAGGATCAAGACTATCTTTGGAACAAGTACCATCAATGAACCCAATCTTGTTTTTAGGAGGAAGAGCGATTCACATCAAGCGGCTCCAAACACAATAATTGTTAGTGCCGGAAAGCTGATGAGAAACCAGTATCAGGCCTGGCATATCAGATGGGTGAAGGTAGAGAGGATGATGAAAGCCGATAGTGATGGAAGAAGAAGAATCGGATGATTGAAAATCCATGGATGAAGAGTTAGGGATTTGAAATAGAAAAAAAAAGGGGAAACAACGATTGAAGAAGATTGGGAATCTGAAAGATAAAGTGAAATGAATGAAAGAAATTGAGAAGAAATCAATTAAAAGATGGAAAAGGATTGGATGAAAACGGAAAAAAACTCTGATTCATATCTCTGATACCATATTAAAGTAGAGGAAGAGCAGAGAAGAAAGTTTTAATAAAGAATGGAATTTATTTTCGATTAATAAAGAATGGAATTTATTTTCGATTGTCACTGTACACTTGAAACAGAGGAGATATATATACAAAATCCATGTAACTAATCGGTATGCTAATTATATGGTACTAACTAATTACAAACTAAGGATGCACAAATATCTATACAATAAAATAACAACTCTCAACAAAAGAGGCCTCGGTGCGTAAAACTTATTCAGTCAAATTTGAGCTTCTATTGTAAACAACAATGCCGATAAGTAAGCCAACCAGGAGACAAGATGGTAAGGAAGGCCTATGTGCTTTGAGCCACCACAGTCATATAATTCTCCACACCAGGCTCCGGGACTGATGCAATGCAACAACGAAACGTCGATAATCTTTAGAATAGGGAATATTCTTTGTTTAATATGGAGAAGTGGAGATTCAGAAACTCGAGTATGATAATCACAATAACACAAAATACACTTAGCACATGAAAACAAGAAGCATGTAGTAGCAGTATAATTGATGTAATTCTACAATTTTGAAAAGGTTACATAATTACAGCTCGTACAACAACAAACAAGATGGTAGTCAGATTTGTAAGAGGCTAAGCAAATAAAACTTGAGAACTTGAGGGTGTCAAGTCAGAAAAACTATCCGGTGGTTCCACTACTTGCCATGTAACACCAAAGCTCCACTTCTCGGCAGGTCCCTTCTGTTTCAGCCTGGAGATATGACCCACAGCAACATGAAGATTCCGACCCACGATATAAATTTTGCAATCACAGGCATTTACTGCAAAGGGTTTGCAAATTTGCTCTGGCAAGGGGGACCCTTCTATTCCTTCCCAGGAATCAGTATCAGCATCATAAACCTTGAGCTTCATCCTTTCGAGCTCCGAAACCACAAACAAGCGCCCATAAACAACCACACTCGAACCAGTCCATCCTTCTCTCAGTCCGACAGCCATATTCTCCCACTCATTGGTTGTAGGATCATAAACTTGACCCCTGGGAGAGACATAAAATGGCCATAGCCAGCCTTCTGTTACAAGAAACTTTCCATCAAGAACTGCTGCATCATAAGACGCCATATTAGTTCCCATGCTTGAAATTTGATGCCAACTCCCTTTTATAGGATCTAAAACCTCAGCCGAGTCTAGCTCAAAAAGATCAGTGCTGTTTCCTCCAGCCACATAGATCTTCCCATCAATTACTCCACTTGCAAAAAAAGACCTGGCTGTAAGCATGTGATTCATCACAGTCCACCGATTCTTCTGCATCTCATACTTAAGGACCAGGTCAAGTGGGCAATCAACGTCAGAGACCATACCCCCACAAACAAAAAGTGTTCCATCTGAAGGTATTGAAACACACCTAAATCCATGCGGGCAGACCTTGTCCTTACAAGGCATGGTGGGAATGGTATGCCAAGTAAAGTAAGAAAGGTCCATGACTTGCCACTGAATCTTTCCAGTACACTTGTGGAAAGCAAAGACAAACAGCCAAGGATCTTTGAAGCCTAATTCCTTTCTACGGGTAAAGAACCGCTCCTTACTACCAAGAAGTAAGTGCCATCGCTTGCAAACGGCCCTGCAAGCTGCATGACTCTGAACTGGAAGCCGGAGAAGACAGTTTAATGCAACATCATCTGGAAGCCCTGGAATGAAGGGCTCGGATAGGAAAGACACCTCATACTCAGATGGAGGAGTTAACAAAGAAGATTGGTTCACAGCCAGCCTAAACTTTGGAGATAACGTCATCTGAGAATCCCCCAGCTTATGTACAGGTGCCTGTTGGGAAGACAAACGTACCCTTTGCATCTTTCTACTCCAACAAAATACAAAAGTTCTTCCCAATGACGCTTCAAGAACCTCACCGTATCAACTGTAAATGATGTGTCCCTCAAGTGTTGAACGAAAAACTAAGGGAAACAAAGGATTCCTGGGTCCAAATTACGTATTCCTTTACAGCTTTCTTTTTCAAACTAACCAAATTCCCTTTCTGAAAACATACAAAGCAACCCAATTTCTGTTCAGAAAAATAGTTCAAATGATTTGCAAACATAACACATAAACAACCTCCTAATAACAAAATTCATCATACGCATCAAAGCACAAAACTTTTCTTCAGTCCGCAAAGAATGACTACGCATCACCACTTTGGAATCAAGTCGATTATTTGAAAATTAAACTACTGATAGCAATAGCAATCACCTCAAAAAAGAAGATCTTCTGCCCAGATAGCAGCAAACCAAAACAACTCAATCATTCAACTGCAGCGCCTTAAAGAAAATTAAAGCCAGTAACACACAAAAATGGAAGGTCTAATACCACCCACAGGCTAATCAACACAACAGACAAAACTAGCTCAGAGAAATACCATGTACCTGAGAAACTGAAAGTGCCCAGAAAGCAAACGCCAAAAACCAATATGTCAACTTGCGGAAATCAATCTTCTTGCGTAAACTGTTAGGAAAAAAACAAAAAAGACAAGGACTTGGATGTGAATCAATTCTGGTTTTCTTCGTACAGCAAAAATAGAGATGACCAAGAAGTAACACTACCCTTCTTCTCAAAGGAAAGGCTTTCTCGAGAATCCATGTACTCCCACGCGCCAACGGACGGTGTGCAAAGTCACGAGGCACCTTCTCAACACGTGTCTTGAGGTGCTGGAGCGTGCGGGGCAAATGCACTGGAAATGCAGGTGGTGAAAGTTGGGGACCTTGAAGATTGGAGCTAAAAGCCAAAGGTGTCTTGTCGGAGGCTAAAGGCGTAGTTTAAAGAAATAAAAACGGTGGATAATCTCATAATCAACAACCATTATAATATAATATCAATCTTTTAAATGCTGTTTAGTTCGACTGATTTTATATTAAAATTTTTTATAAACCAATCAATTTTTTAATTTAGTTTTTAATTTTCAGGTTAATTTAATTAATTTTTTTGTTGTTAAAAATTAATTTTTATAAAGTATTCAATATTTTATAAACCAAATAGTATAATTAATTTTATTTTAAAATTTACATTTTTTAATAAGTAAGAATATTTTCGATTATTTTTTAAATTTTTTAAATTTATTCAATTTTTAATTAATTTTATACAGGTCTAATACTAGTTAAATTTTTTAAACCTTAAACCTCTTATTTTACCGATTTAACTTTCAGCCCAATTTTGAAAACAATGTATAATATAATTACCCTAATTCTATTATTTTTAATATTTATTTTCAAGTCAACAACAACATCCAACATAAATCTCGCTGATCGATAGAGTCTGAAGAGATTCAGTAGTACGCACCCTTATTCCTAACTTATCATAATTCTATTATTTTGTAATATTTATTTTCAAGTCAACAACTACATCCAACAAAAATCTCATTGATTGATATAATCTAGAGAGATTTAGTAGTACACAACTTTATTCCTAACTGATCCTAATTCTATTATTTTATAATATTTATTTTCAAGTAAACAACAAAATTCAGTAGAAATCTCACTAACTAGTAGAATCCGAGAAGGTCTAATAATACGCAACCTTATTCTTAACTAATAAAGAGACTATTTTTAAATGACCCGAAAAATTGAAAAGGCCATTCACAATTCTCTTTATTAAAAAATTGAAAATGACCATCTTCTTTCCATTGTCTTAAATTTAATTTGTAGGCATTAGGAGCTTTCAATTCAATAAGTAGGTGCAAGATTAATTTTCATCTCAATGGAGTCTTATCCTTGCATGAGAAAGAAACCACATTTAGGTGGTGATTTAGTTGGATAAGCCAATGTTTAGAGGTGATATTTTGGAAATTGAAGCAAAGAGTGACCCCACAACCCAACAATCCCCTTAGCTTATGTGTTGGTTAGGTACAAACCAGTAATTAATGCACTTTGTCCTCTAACAGACCAATCCAATATCGACTCTGCAAATACAACACTACTAAATCAACTAGAGTGAGTGATATAAAGTCTTTGGTTTTTATAGAGCATCAAAGCAAGCAGTGAAAGAAAGTGATCTTATGTGATGATGTTGGTAGAAACAGTGGCAATGGAATGGAAGAGTGAGGGACAACAGTATGTAATTGCATTGTGACAGTAAAGATCTCCTGCAACAGTATGTAATTCACAAGTATCACAGCTAAAAGAATGCAAGTCCTTAAAGAGTATTGATGGTTGTAAATTGACCATTAATACAAATAAGCAAAATTTATTAATAATGGCAAAATCAATGTATGTCTCATACTCCATTATTAAATTTCATGAAGTGTTATTTTATAAACAGAAATTAACTTATAGACTATAAGAAGTTAAGCATTCATTTAAATTTTCATAAAACTTTAAAAGTAAAGTTTGAGAATACATTGCATGGAAACCAACAACTATTCCCAAGCAGTTAACAAAGATAAACCTATTTCAGGCTAATCTTTTTTACGCAACACTTACTGCTCACTTACTCTTACAACCAAACTTCTGTTGCAGCCTGGTTCAAATCCTTGTCAAATAACTGGATGATGACAATGCAATCACTCCCTCAATCTCTGCAACAAAGTTTAGGCCTATTTTTACTGAAGATCCTAAGACATTCCAACCGAAAAACAATAAAACATGGTGTATGCCTGCAAATACAAAACAAAGTCCTTTTGCATGCATATCCATTCATGACTAGGGAAACAAACTACGCATATGCTCAGGCAAGAACCTATAAAGCTAAAGATGTAATGACAGATCCAAAGTTCCTTGACCGCTCCCTTCGTAATCACGGCTGTTACTGACCCCAGAAAGAGGAAGATCCAAATTCTTAGAAGGAAACAAATTTTCCTTCATGGGCTCCTTTGTTGGGGCAGCAGATACATAGGACTTTATCTTCAGCTTTTTCAGTGTGTTCACAGTTGTACCCTCGTCTGGGACATCATCTATGTAAGGCCTTCTTTTCCCTTCACAATTCAAAGCAGTTGTCTTGTTATACTGGCCAACATCCTCTTGACCAGTTCCTAAGTCGTGACCTAGATGAGAATCATTTAATGCAGCATTGGAATGCGGAAGCTTGTTCAGATCCTGAACAAGCTTCAGTGAGATACCACCACGAGAGAATGATGTGCTATCCTCGTAGGATTGGAATTTGCCAGAAGTAACTGGACAGTATTTGTTGGAACCCAAATCTGATGAAGGATCAGAAGGAAATTTAATAGGAGCGGAAGTATCAAAAGACATGGAGGCTACAGATTGATTTGTATTTGACAGAGCAGCTTGTTTTGAATAATAAACAGGCTGAGGAATTTCAGGACTGACACTTGATGAAAGCCTAGACGAAAACATAGATAGAGATTTGGCATTTAAAGGATTGTTACCAGCTAAGTCTCCAGTATCCATCAGAACAGTCTCAGGCAAGTGGATTTCAGAAGACCACAAAAGAGGAGGTTCCATACTGAAAAGAGGCAGAAGTGGCCTGACACATTTTGAAGAGCTCTCAGCTTGGCCATTTACAAGGGATTCCAGCTTGAAGCTAATACCGTTGACAGATTTACGGTGATCAAGAGTTTTCAAGTGTCTTGTTGACTTAAGCTCCACTCTGTGAACCCTGACATGACCTCCAAGAGCCTGATGGCAGCTGAAGACCCTATGGCAATAAATGCAGGAAAAAGGATGTCGTATTTCTTCATTTTCCTTATTGTTGAGCAAAAGCGAATTCATTGTTGAAGTTGATTAGAAGGCCCTCAATAAGAGACTTGAAGGAACTCCTTTGAGAAGACTATTAAAACTAACAAGCAGAAGAACCTTGGTATTTGCAGTGCATCCTATCGTAATTTATAGTAGTCTAACGAGGGAAAGTCAAGTTATAATGGGCGAGAGCAATTAATGCAACCGGCAATCCTCATTAAGACTACTTACGGAAGTGTACAAATGACATAAGTTGCCACAATAAAGTTCCATATAACAAATTGCTTTAAATTTCTCTTGTCCTGTAAAAATCTACACTCAAGATAGCCATAAATGCAAATATAATGAAAAGCTCTTAAACAAATCTAGTATGCGAGCAAGAGTTGCAAGTGAACATAAATGAAGGCATTATTTAAAGAGGTTATGAGGAAATGTAATAAATAGACAACATAAAAATGGTATAATAGGTAAAGCTACGCACTTCATAATGAGGACATTTGACTGATATCTCAATTGGTTAAGGCCATTCGATTTCTCTTAAATAAGATAGCAACGACAAAATTACTAAAATTAAACATGAAACTAAGTCAAGTGTTATCCCCAGTTATGCACCTTAAAGGTTTTTCTCAACATCTATTTGATCAAATAAACAAAAATTATCATCAATCCTTGATCTTTTATCTCAATTTACTCTTATCAATATTTTGTATTAGCTTATATTTTGCTAGATAGTTCATATTATGGTCTTGTGAGCCTTATATTACTTACATATCACTATGCGGCTTATACCGAAGTATCGAAATAAATAATGATAGATTGTATTGCCCTACTATTACAAATAGATTGTGGGAACCTAGTCAATAAGAGTTAGATGCTCTTTTTCTCTTCTATACAAATTTAACAAATTATCGTGTAGTACACACCAAACCTATTGCAACACCAAACCCATATCTCAATCACATTGTTTTTACCACCACAATTGAAATTAACCAATCACTATTGTGATACTATTAATGTTGGTGGCATTATTCCTAATAACACCATCACCACTACTACAGAAACCATTAAAATACACAATGGTCTTCGAATACCAACATTATAAACTCTTACAATTGTGCCATTGATCCCACTGTTACAACAAATGTTCAACCTTTGTAGTTAACTAGCATACAAGAATGAACCTCCAATATTTTTTGAGACATATTTTTTGAATACAACCAAGCTTTACATGCTAATTTTAACTTTACAAAGAGATCTAGAAGGCAGCTCAACGACGACCTTGGTCTAACCAAGTTAATAAAAAATACAAGCATCTAAGTAATTCAAAATTTCAACTAAGTTTAAACCATTGACGAAACTCTTTTGAGTGAAGTAAGATACCAAAGAAATGAAATGAGGGACTGATCAGCTGGAAATGAGGAAAAGGAAGTAAAAATGAGAGCAACACATCACCAAGGAAAGAAAAGTTACTCAATGTCTTTGATTTACGAAAGATTCTTCTTTGTTTTAACAAGACGACATGTAATATGTAATTAGTCTACAACAATTACATCCAATAGGGTGAATTGTCATATGAAGACCAAGATAACACAAGACATTCAACTTGACTAAGCGTAAATTTCAAATCCTAAGAAATCAGTTTAATGTGTGTTCTCCTTTCAAGCTTACTTATCTGATATAATGTTGGAGAATCCTTGTAATAAGCATGCGTTGATTTTTGTGAACTTTCCAGCTTTTGTTGAAGACTAGAAGGAGAGATCCTAGAGAAAAACAATGAAATTAAAGAGGTGAAATCTGTGGGCATTTCTCTGATTATTGTTGGCAATAAGTAGGTTTTGAAAAGAAAATGACGCAAACTAGAAGAACCCTACCAAAAGCAAATAAAAGGAGATTGATGCTTTGAACAAATGCCCCGACTTTGGTAGATAAAGCAGCCAATACCATTGATGCTTTGAACAAATGCCCCGACTTTGGTAGATAAAGCAGCCAATACCCTTTTGTAGGAAGAGAAATTTAGAAGTTAATGTTAATGCTAAAAGATGATGATCAATTTATAGTTTAGAAACTCAGTTACTTACCTTCTCCACCCTAGGGGCTTCAAAGCAAGTCTTTCATATTAGAGTATCTCATTGACCAAAATCCTGCAACATGCAGATTATAGAGAACCAAAGAACTCAGCCCATTAAGATGTAGCCCTGTAAGTGCATTTTCAATTGTTTCTACCAGCAATCTTGTAACTGCAGAAACTATATATCTATTAGAAAAAAAAGGGATAAATTATCACTACCATATATGTATAAATAAGTACTATCAGAATAGGAACCTACAGTAGTTGGAAAAGAAACCGAACAGAGCAGTTATTGATTCAAATAATAATAAGGATTGGGCTCCTATTCTGGAAAACTGTAAAGGGTTTTAAAAAAAAAGGATATAAGGATATATCAACCAATCTTAAAAAATCAAAACATGGGAAGACTCCAAGCAATGTACTTCAATGAAAAATATGCACATGAAACATAGTGGGGGGTAGGCTGGCTACAAGAGAAGGATTATAAAGGACAATGCATCGATTAACTAGCCTTGTGGCAACAACCAATCAAAATTTCACTGTTTTCTCCAATATATATATATAATGAAGTGTTCATGTAAAATTAACCGAAAAGGAAAGAAGATACAAAGTAACATCTATATTTCAAAAAACACGATGGCTTAAATTTAAGGAAAGTTTCCCTTATGAGAACATCCATTTGGACAGAAACAGGTCAACTTAATAGAAATATAAAAGAGAGTATTTATGTGATCAAAACTATATCTCTTATCAATGCAAGTAAAGTTTAGGCCATTTATTGGGATTTAGCAACTCCAGTGGCTTGATATCAACCATTTCAAACCATGCTTTAGTATAAAATTTGAGCTCTCATTCACATTTTCAGAAGATAAAGAGTGACCTAAGTAAATAACAAAAGGAAGTGTTCCAACCCTTTTGATCGCAGAAAAACTAAGAATCACAGCATAGTGTAGTAGCTACTCGTTGATATTTTAGCTTCAAGCATACTCCTTTACACAACTCCAAATTTTCCTTTCATAAAGTTCACATTTTTCCTTTCTAATTGCATATGTCTACCATAGAAATGCAACGAACTCATAAACTTAAGTTAAACAATCCAATTCCAAAAGCAGCATCATAGACACCATTCTGGACAATAAACACGAACGCATATACTTGTCTAAGCTAGCCATACAAAATAATAGCAATAGCAATAATAACTACAAAATGTCAGAACCAATCCCTCTCCGAGATGAAACCTGGAATCAGAAGGGATAAGTGTCAAAATCATCCTCATGGAGGTACTAAATTGGCTACTAGTTCAACAGTGAATATCAATATGTGCGTATGTATATAGGACTGAGCAAGAACAACTGATTCGTGACATGGGTCAGTTGATCATACTCCAACACCCATAAACAAAGAGAGAAGAGAAGCCCTTACCTATGGACAAATTGGCTCTACACATTTTGCATGTAGGTCACCAGCTTCTGAACTGCTTTGTTGTATCTGAGATGAAATGGAATGGCTTTACTTGTTTAATAGTCTACTGCTTTAGTTAAAATGGGCCACATTGTAATACAACTTTTAGGCTAACTGTTCGTATAGTTAGGCCCGCACGGACTACATTCTGTTTTCTGAAACTATATTCTATCGAATCTTAGTCGTCAACCAAGGAACTGTTGCCAAAAATGTCGAATGTTTAGGCTAAATAGATGAAGACGGGGGAGAGTTGAGACTTGTAATACGAGGAGATAAAGGTGATGCTTCCATTTTTGTGGTTGCTGCAGGTACTGATGAGTTTACATACACCGTAGCAACTTCAGCGTACATCATGTGTTCTTAATATTCTGCAAAAGCTTGACAATTGTATTACAAACATCCAAAAGGCCCTGAGCACTCGCATTTGCGTGAAATATTCATTTGTAAATGCCGTTTTAGGGCAATTCAAAACTATTTGATATCGCCGAGAAAAGAAATTTTCACAAAGGAAGGATTGAATCCCGAAGGTCTGATATGTCTTGACGACACGGGGACTTCAGCTTCCCACTAGATTAAAAAGACCCTTTTCGTTGATACAGGCGAAATCCCAATTGAGGAACTTTTGATTACATACGCACTTGGATACAAGTTTAGCAGACAAAGCTATGAACTGAAAATCCAAGGATACAAAACTCATCAATGTTGCCATTTCTGCTTCTAGTATCCACTGAATCACTTGACATCCTAAAATGGTTGCTCAAAACAGTGAGAAAAGAATCCATCTTTGAGCTTTTGGACAACTGATTCATCTACCAGCAACGCAACAATGCTGTCATCTTCAACTTCTCCATTTCTTTTCATTATACTGTTATTCACATAATTCTGCATAAATCATTTGAAGTATAGATCCAAAAAATAGCTTGGGCAGCAGAGTTGTCGCATAATATAAGGAGTTAAGGATAACCAACATGTGTGAACCTTAATAATAGTTTATGAACACAGCTAATGACGTTTCTTCCACATATCTAACTACGAACCGTAAGTAATTATTGGCCTATTTGGCAGCAACATAAAAGGATTCCATGAAAAAGTTGTTCTGTTTTTACCAACACAAAATTTCAAATAAAGAAAAATATAACTTCTAGATTGACTTGACTTCACTGGCACAGCTGCTCAACAGCTGTGACAATCTGCGGAGGTTGGACAACGGTCCATTCTTCCAATGTACCAGCATAAGGGGTAGGCACATCCTGTGAAGACAAGCATACGATTGGAGCATCCAAATAGTCAGTAAAGTTTTCAGTAATAGCTGCTGTCAAGCTAGCACCAATCCCACCAGTCTTCATACATTCCTCCACGATCAGAACACGGTGTGTTTTCTTCACTGAATTTCCAATTGTGTGAAGATCAAATGGTTTCAGTGACCTGATATCAATCACCTCAGGATCATATCCCTTGTTCACCAAGGTTTTTGCAGCCTGCATCACGTGATATCTCATCCTAGAGTATGTCAATATAGTAAGATGCTCTCCAGGCCTAACCATCTCAGCTTCCTCAAGGTTACAGATGTACTCCTCATCCGGGATTCTTTCCTTTAGGTTGTAAAGTAAAACATGTTCAAAGAGAATCACGGGGTTATTGCTGCGGATTGCAGCCTTCATCAAACCCTTGGCATTGTAAGGAGTTGAGCACGCAACCATCTGGATTCCAGGAATTGACTGAAAATATGACTCTAGGCGCTGTGAATGCTCAGCTCCAAGTTGCCGACCAACACCACCTGGTCCCCGAATAACTATTGGTATGGTGAACTGCCCACCAGATGTGTAGTGGAGCATGCCACAGTTGTTTGAGATTTGATTGAAAGCCAAAAGTAGAAAACCCATGTTCATACCCTCAACAACTGGCCTCAAGCCAGTCATGGCAGCTCCAATACCCATACCAGCGAAGGAATTCTCTGCAATTGGGGTGTCAAGAACTCTAAGATCACCGTACTTCGTAGCCAGGCCCTTGGTCACCTTGTAAGAACCTCCATAATGACCCACATCTTCGCCCATGACACATACAGTGGGATCTCTATCCATTTCCTCTTCCAAGCCTTCTCTTAGAGCCTCAAAGAGTAGAAGTTCATGCCTAAATATAAAACCAAATAAGATTGAGATAAAAACAATCACCAATCAATACAATACAAATCAACAAAGCCAATGCCATGAATATTTCATGGATATCCTTTATATTCATGGCATTGTCCAAAGACTGCATAGTTTCATTCATCTGTTAAAGCCAAAAAAAGTTACAAAACGAGTTAAAAGGCATAGCTAACATAATTGGCATAAAGGTCGGTTGGGTAGAATTTTAGATAGTCAAAGATGCATTGATTTTCACCTAGGCCCAGCTCTGCCCCTCTTACAACTTTCAGGATATTAACTATTACTTTCTTTAAAAGAAAATTTAAAGGAATATGTTGGGATTTGAGGACTATTTATGCTCCAACTGTCCTAATCAGCAAACAATGGTGTGAGAAATGCACTAAGGTGAACATTTATGCATAAGTTAATAAAAAGTAAATGCTACAGCTTGAAGGTTTACAGCACTTCATCTGGTTGTGGACTTGTCACAATGTTAATTTTATAACAAATTCATAAGTAGGACATATGTTTGTATTTATCAGACTCCATTTTAGTAATTTTGATTGCATTACAAACCACGAACACCACAATATGCCATCATCAAATTTGTCTAACCGAGAATTCTCAAAAAAAAAAAAAGTCTAACCGTGCATATTCCAATGTGTCATCAACAGAAGTGGCATGACTCAATCAAGCCAATCAACAATTTCATACTAACATAATGCAAGAGGTTATTGAGAAAGCTATTTATTCTCAGAAATTGCTTACCAAAGTTTTGGATTTATTATGAAACCCAAGTTTTGGATTCAGCCTCTTAATCCTCTTTGATTACACCTGTTCAAAGTTGGTGTGCACTAATGTCTGGATCCATCAAAATTTTTAACGACTTGGATATATTATTTAATCATAATGTCAAAAGATTTCTCCATGAGGGTGGGAGTGGAACTACCAAACTTAGGACTGTTTATAGCCTTGTCTATACATGATTAACTCTTTTTCAAATTCCAGAACTTACTTCTCGTTCTATATCTCCAAAATTACTGGGTTAAACATTTAGCTGGCCAAGTACCCGCAACCCTACTGACAGCTTCAAAGTATAAATCAAAGATTCATAAAAAAAAAGATAGTGAATGGTAGTAACAAACCCGGGCTTTGACGCGGTTGAAGCTGCGGAAGCATCAGGCTTTGTCTACACAAAGAAATACCCAAGAGTTAAACTTTAGGCTACAAAATCGAAACAGATAGAGGCGGTATATAAAACAGAAGAGGGATGAGAGACAATTAACTGCAACTGCATTGGTAATCAATTGCTTCGCTCTGTGACCCTTGGAATTAGAACCCGGATTCATATCCCCATTAGATCTGACGACAAAGAAGCTAGCTTTCCTCTCTGAATCAAATAAGCAAATCACAAGAACACCCATTTTCAGCTCACCCATTTCAACATTAATTCAGTTAGCTAAAAACGAGCAAGTCCCAGAAACCCAAATCAGCATAAATGTAGCTGAACACAAAGAAACAATACCTGAGAGAGATCTGCGAGAAGGAAGCAGCAGCTTGTTGGAGTCCAAGGACTTGGACGCGGTAAAACCAGAGGCAGCTCCCAATCCTTGGAAAATCGAAGCCATCTGATGCAGAGCTCCTCAAAGTTGAAAGCTTTTTTCTTCTCTGTTAATGTGTGAGAGAGAAACCAAGTACGGGGGTTATAAAAGAGATGAGCAAGAAATGTGATGAAGATAGTTAGCGGAGAAATCTAGGTGTGATGGAAACAAAGAGAACGAACGCTCACTTTGGGTTTATGGCCCCGTCCGTCCGCTTTGGAGTGCACTTGAATGCTCGTGTCGTGCAACTTGCTCTGCTACATAAGTTGTATCGCCAAGTGTTCGTCCAGGGGAGATCTGCCACGTAATGGTATGTTCCGAAAGAAAGAGACTTCCTTGTACTCGGTGGAGGTGGTGGTTCACCAATCCAACCACACCAACCAAACCCAAACCCAAACCCGAACCAATGGCTCGTTGCTTGCCTGTGGTTTTTGGATCCCCCGCATTTGGGTTGGGCTTGTTCAGCGTCATTTTAATGCTTGCTTTTATATGATTAACCACTTTTTTTATCAGTATCGCGTCTATGTTATTATCGGACTTAATTTTGGTACGATATCGATATTAATTAATATTAAATATTATTTTGAGTAATTTTTAAAATTATAAAAATAATTTTTGAATATTTTTAAAATTACGATAGCTCCTTAATATATACTATATAATTTATAATTTTTTAGTAATCATATCTCTACAAATCATAACAATATAAATTTGAAATAATTCAATATATTTATTTATACCAGTATTACTTTCCATATGATAAACAATAACTACCATTAATATAAAAGATCTCATTTAGTCATCATATAAATATAAAATTAAAGATAATACAAAATATTTAAGATGTTACAATTTCATTATATAATAAATAATAATTAGATAAAAATCAAATAAAAAGAATAATAAAATTTTATGACTCTATAAGTATTAAAACAAGAGTTCTTGCCTAGAACACAACCATCTATAAGTGAAACATAAAATAAAAACATTTATTAGATTATATTGCATATATAGAATTTAACATACATGTAAAAAAATGCAGGTGAAATTAAAAGAAGAGAAGAAATAAAAAACTTGAAATTTAGTTTGTCGAATACTTGCTCAAATCGCATTAACTACAATTCTCATTTAGTACAAAATTCTCATCATTAAGAAAAGTCTCATTATCACTATCACTCAAATTCATTGTACCAAATAACATTTCAATACTTTTTTATCAAATATTATCTTTCAAGTTACACTCGTCTGTCAAATTCGATTCCTCAAAAATCTAATATGTTAAGAGATTTATATGGTCAAGGCAAATTAGATCTATAGAACTGCTTATTCTATTAAAGGTCCTAGTAAACAAATAAAATTAAATTATTAAAAAATTACAAGAAATTATGTTTAACTTAATAATGATAATAACATATCTTTCTTAAAACTTTAAATTATATCGAATAAAGACCAAGTTTGTTCAAACTTTTGTGTTCTAATATAGTCTTTTTCTTAGAATGGATAAATTTGAATGTGTTATCTTTTGTGTTTCAATCTATTTCTTTTCATGGACTAGATCGATTCAAATGTACTCTAATTACTTTCACATCTTATTACATTTACATATTGACTTAAAATTTGAATTGCAAACTATTTCAATGCTAGAGCACCACTTGTGAAACGGTCCCACTAAGTAACTGTAAAATAATAAAAGTAACATTATTAAAAAAAGTGATAATTAATTTTCAATATGTAACAAAAGTGAAAAATATACTTAAATTAAGCTTATCTACATATAGTTCTGACGGAAACAGCCTCTCTATAATGTAGGAGTAAGGCTGCATACTATCAAACATCTCCAGACTCTGCTTTATTGGGAGACTTCAGACTGTATGTAATGATAATGATGATGATGAAACTTATCTCTTTGATGAATAGCAATAGGCATCTTAAAATCACTAGAAGCATCCTAATAAACTTTTATTTGAGTTTAAGAGATCTTGTATTATCTTATAGGCAAAATTTTTTATAATATTTAATAGCATTTCTTTATTAACTTTAATCTTCTTTGTAAAACATAATATAGAATAAACACTATGATTCAAAAATGCCTCAATTGTAGATAATGGAGAGTAAAGTTGTCTTTGATGATTATAAGATAAGGTATGTATAAAGAAAACTTAATTCTCGTATTGGTTTTGATTGCTTCCTTTGCTTTCTCTATGACATCATAAAAATAACATATTGTTGTCTTTTCATCATTATTAGTCAGACGAAGTGCTCTCACCAAAAGCTCACAAACTTGAATTACGTATTGATGCTGGAACCAAAATTAATGATTTTTAAGTATAATTCTAGAAATCTACACTCCAGCATTAAATGTGACATAATAAGATGTAACCTACTTATTACTTATAAATATTTATCTCAATTCATTCTTCATCAAAACAAAACAATAAAATTATAAGAAATAGTTGAAAGTCTTGTAATAGCAAGATGACAAAAATAGTTACCATTGGTAAAATCCTTTTTCATCAAAATTAGGACCCATGCATAATAATAAATGAACTTAGTCATTTTTTTTAACTTTCTGTACGATTTCATCAATGATAGGAATATATCTAGCATTTTATATATTTTTAACATCAGGTTAATACACTGTACAACACAAGAAGTTCAATAACAAAAATTATACATGTTTTGCAATCTATTCCTATCTGCTTTATAAGCATAATCATTATTAATTAGTAATAAACTAAACATTGTTTTATAACCTATCTTCATTCACAACTTTATTAAATATCTAAAATAGAGTATCAGCATTTCTATCAAAGCTAGATGCATTAATAAAATTCAAAGACATTATCCATTTAGCAAAGTAAACTAAAAAATTAATAAAAGACTCGTGTCTTTTATTTATCTTACCACTATATATAATTGAACACTCATAAATTACTCAAGTCATTCTTCTTTCATCTAAGTAACTATTTATTTCATAATCAAAGTTGCTCAAAAGTTGACCTTTGTAACCATCAATTAAAGGAACTTTATATCATTAATTGTAAGAGAAAATAACATCCATCATATGGTGGTAAAAAAAAAAGACCAAATAATATTAAATGATACACCTGAATCACACCATTATCTAGTCATTGTCATGTCCACATTATGAGTAGTTTCTTTAGATTGTAAGTCACCTTCAACATCCTTACTGTCATTATAATTATCAGAAAAAGAACTTTCACTACTAATTTCATAGTTCAATATTTATCTTTTATCTTTCTTATACTAATATTTTTTAAGAAAATTTTTCATTTGTCATTTCATGTTATGAATCACTTTTTTATAAGGTTTTCCATCACCTTTGATCATAGCTAAATGCTTCTGGAATCTGGTGATGCGATTACCATTCAAATGTTTGTTATAATACAAACAAATGATACGATTCTTTATTATAGGAACCATTCTATCATGAATCTAAATTGGATCATCAAATCTTCTTAAAATTGTTTAATTATTAGGAATATCTGAACTCTCCTCCTAGGGATGGCAAAAAGCCCCGCCCCGATGGGGATCCGACATTCCCCGACCCGAACGGGGCGGGTATGGGGGCATATTTTGCCCCGAATAAACG
>JANITW010000002.1:67590420-67606542 GCA_027564335.1 Erythroxylum williamsii
CAATCTCGGGAGGGGGTGTAGAAGCCGATCCTTCTAAAATTGAAGAGGTTGCAAATTGGCCAAGACCGAAGGATGTGAAAGCTGTCCGAAGGTTTTTGGAGTTCACCGGATACTACCGACGATTTGTTCGGGACTATGGCAAGATCGCCAAACCACTCACACAACTACTTGAAAAAGAAGGGGATCAGTGGGAATTGGGGAGACAACAAGCTTTTGAATCCCTTTAGACGGCCATGGTAAACCTCCCTACTCTAGTTGTCCCTGATTTTTCTAAACCGTGTATTATAGAGACTGATGCTTCTGAGGGATTAAGGGCAATACTCATGCAAGAAGGGAGACGTTTAGCTTATCTCAGCTGGACATTAACTTCGCAAGCACTCTCCAAGTCAATCTATGAAAAGGAGTTAATGGAAGTAATGATGGCGGTTCAGAAATGGAGACATTACCTATTAGGGAGACGTTTCATCATCCGAACTGACCAAGGTCAGAAGCTTGAAATATTTGACAGATCAGAGGTTGTTGGGAGAACAACAACAAAAGTGGACAGCAAAGTTGTTGGGGTATGATTTTGAGGTGCAGTACAAACCGGGATAGGAGAACCAAGCGGCTGATGCTTTATCACGTAAAATGGAATGTACTGCTATATCGATGGTGAAGATGGTGGACTCGGATGACTTGGAGGAAGAAATTCGGACTGATCTGAAACTGAACAACATTAGGCAAGATCTGTTAAGTGGGAGCAAAGAACATCAGGGATTTTCGGTTAAGGGGGGTAGATTGTATTATAAAAAGAGGCTGGTTTTGCCAAAAACATCTAGTCGGATACCAACTATTTTGAAGGAGTTACATGATTCACCCATGGGGGTCATTCGGGGTTCCTACGCACTTACAAACGAGTGTTGGGACTGGTTTTCTCGAATGAAGAATGACATTAAAAAGTACGTGGACGCTTGTGAAGTATGTCATCGAAACAAATACCAAGCATTATCCCTTGCTGGTTTTCTACAGCCTTTACCCGTTCCCTCGCAAGTGTGGGAGGATAAATCTATGGATTTCATTGGAGGTCTACCGAAGAGTAAGGGAATGGACACCATCATGATAGTAGTGGATAGGCTGACAAAATATGCTCATTTTTTGCCATTAGCCCATGCCTTTTCTGTTACCAACGTTGCTGCCCTCTTTGTTAGAGAAATCATGAAGCTACATGGGTTCCCTGCCTCAATAGTATATGACCGAGATAAGGTATTTATGAGAAGATTTTGGTCCGAACTATTCAAGCAAGCAGGCACACAGCTGAAGTTTAGCTCAGCTTATCACCCCCGAATTGACAGACAGACGGAAGTCACCAATAGATGTTTGGAAACATATCTCTGTTGTTTCACCGGAAGCAAGCCGAAGCAATGGACTAAATGGTTGTGTTGGGCCGAATTCTGGTCCAACACCAACTATAATAGTTCTACAAAAACCTCTCCATTTTTTGCGTTATATGGTAAACCCTGTTGACAGATTAGGAATAGATATTGTTGACAGATTAGGATTCCTTGTATAATTAGGATTCCTTATTCCTTGTATAATTAGGATAGTTTCTCCTATATATTCTTATGTATACACCTTGTAAATTATGAGAAAGTGAATAAGAAAATCTTCATAAATATGTGTAAGTACATTAGGCTTTAAAACTAGTGGATTTTTTAACTGAATTATGAGAATTTCATATTTTTGAAAGTGTGAAACTTTTTATTCCCTAAGATGATTCTTAGATTGGAACGGATTTGTAACCCTAGCTGTGAGTCTTAGAACCTATCTTTTATTTTCGTTTCATTTTTCCTTAATTCCAGCCTTAAATTCAAGTTCTAAAAACCCCTTAGTTTCAATCGGTACACCTGTCCTGCATCATTTGTTATCAAAGAAATAGAGACATTAGCGACGCCTAATAGAATAGCGTATAGGAGATTACTCAGTGATCAAGAGAGTGATGACTTGATTGTACGAGTTTTAGAGAGGATGGATGATGTTGGATAAGTAGAGGAGTTACCAAACTAGTAGCTAGAACTCAGAAGACTTATAAAATCTAGTTACTGGAATTTTAGAATTGGAATATTCATTTAGTTTGTTGGAGTTTCAGGTTTGATATGACTAGAATTTTAGGTTCGGTGTGACTAGAAATTTAGATTTTTGGTTGCTGGAAATTCAAGCTAGAAGCGTTGGAATTTTAGTGAAGAAATTAGCAATGGAGGTAGGGAATTAGGAATCACTCTTAGACTCTAATAGTCACTTTTAGAGAAAGCTAGGGAATTAGGAATAGCTCTTAGATTCTAATAGTCACTTTTAGAGAAAGCATCACACTTTCTAATTAGAAACTCAAGTTTAAAGAGAAAACTGAAGGTTTTTGATTTTATTGAAGAATTGAGTACACGTATACATAGAAAGTTTTTGAAACTCATATTCTAGTAGTAAAGGGATTCCCAACTAAAATATTTAAAATAGAATTGAATTCTACCCTTTTAAGGATTCTTTATGCTTAAATAAGCTTAAGTACTAAACAATTAAGACAATATATCTAACTTTTTTCTATGTAATAAGAAAAATTTATTATAAAGTAAATTTTAGCCCTTGTTGCCTTTGCTGTCACTTAAACTACAATTTTAATTCCACCAAATTAAAGCTTTTGGTTGACTGATTTGTCGTCTTTATTTCTTTATAAACTCATTAGATCTTTTGCCTCAATTTTTCTTGGCTTGTTTGAAGTCATCCTTGTCATATAATGTTATTACATATTTATCAAACAATTCTAGATTTAGCTTCTGAAATTCAAATTCTAAAATCCTTTAGCTGTAAAACATTGATCTTCCATTCCAGTTGATTAGAAACCGTCGACATTCACTCATTCTTGTGTCTATAATTTGTTTATTAACAACATCCTCTATCTTCTCTTTAAGATGAGGAATGACTGGAATTCCTGCAACTATAGTAGAAAATTGTGTACCATCATGTCCATGATAAATAGTTAGGCTTGCAAAATTAAAGACATGATTATCAATGGACCATTTAAAATTTGCTAACGGACAAAATGATAGTCTATTTGTATATGACGCGGGCATGAAAAATTGGGTTTAGATAAATAACACTAAGATTATTACACCACAAGATGGTAGGTCTAGGCGAAGGAAACCTAATTTCATTCAACAAAGATTTAATCCAAAGAACTTTGTCATTGGCATTGACAATACCTTCATATTCACCCTTAGTAGATTATCGAGAAAGCGTTTTCTATTTTTAGTTGCCCAAAAGTTAAGCGATGAACCAAGATAAATTCCATAATCACTTGTTGAGTGACAATCATCTGAAAAACAACCCAAGCTTATTTGAAAAGCACTATATCTAGAAATCATTTAATTTTTATAGGAAAAAACCATGATCAGTTGTGTCCTTTAATGTCAAAGGAGCCTTTTTGTTTCTTACAGTGAATATCAGTTGGACAATGAAGGAATTGACATGATTGATTTATTGTACAAGAAAGTTTTGATTGTCTCAAGGTGAGATACTGAAGAGAGCTGACGATGCTTTTGTATTCATCACTGCTCCGTAAAGGTAAACTACCGTGTTTAGATAGAATAGGGTGAAACATGGTTTTCAATCTGTGAATGACATTCGATGAAGAGAATATATATTTCTTCTGAGTGAGTAGTAACATAATAGATAGTTGTTAACCTTCATGCCCAAGAAATAGTGCAAGACGCCTACATCACAGTCTGGAAATTACCTTTGTAATTTTTGAATAGAGGCTGCAATTGCACTGATTGAGCAATTTCAAATTGGCTAGTCATAAGGTTTTTGAACCCTTGATATGTGCCTATCTTACATAGATGCTTCAGCTTATACCTGCGTGCCTTTTCTTGTTATACTTTTTATGTTGGCAAGGATTAGCGACCATGCAATATGGTCAGACATTGTTTAGCTATGTAAATTCATCCAATAGTGGGTTTAATGAATCAAGGCCTTAGGTAGTGACTGTTTAGTCCATGGTCCATTTGATGGTCAATGTAAAGACATAATCAGGTTTCTTGGTCTTGTCCTCCTAGTAACTTCATTAAATTAAATACTGATGCCTCAGTTTTGAATTCTAATTCGGCAGCAGCTTGTGGGGGAATTTTTAGAGATCATTTAGGTAGGTGGTGCGGGGGATATGTTGCTAATATCGGCCTTTGCCCCATTTTGATGGCTGAAATTTGGGGAGTTCTTTATGGTCTTCGACAGGCTAAAGCGTTGGGGTTCTCTAACATTATCGTGGAGTGTGACAATAAGGTGGCGGTGGATATGATAGTTGGGAATTGTGCTGTCAATTCTTGTTGCGCCTCTTTAATTAAGATGATCTGTTATGCTTCCAGAGAGTTTGCAGCTCTCTCTTTTACTCACATTCATAGAGAAGCTAATTTTGCGGCAGACTTCATATCTCATTTGGCTCATGATCATGCTTCTGGATTTCATTCTCTTCCGAGCATTCTTTATGGAATGCATTCTTGGCTTTATCATGATTTAGTTGGTGTTATATATTTACGCTAGTTTTGTTTTGCGAGTTTACCTCACCTTTTTTTACCCAAAAAAAATGGCATGGAGCAGTTAAAGGGGAGACCTATAGACTTAGACCATCCACGCTCACCAGGATAATAAAATTGTTATAGCAATTTAGTTTGAATTTATGTACAATTTAATGTTTTTATTATCAATGAAGAAATTTTTTCTTTTATATGATCAAATAAATTTCTATTTAAACAAATTAAATATATAAACAAATCAAAAAATTATGCACAGATGATTTATAGCTGTTCAAATTATCCAAATCAAATTTAATGTCAAGATTTTAAAAAAGAAAATACTTATGGAGGGAATTGAGGTAGAATGTGTATTGTCATTACAGACAGAATCTAAGTCTCCATCGGTAAGTGAACACATATTTACCGACGATTTGTGGCAAACTGTCAGTAAATGTTTAGGGATTTTACGGACGGAAGTTTAGTTTCTATCGGTAATTTGAGTAATATTTACTGACAATTATTGACAAACCGTCAACATATGTTCACATTTTTACTGTACATTTACCGATGGTTTATCATAAACCGTTGGTATAAATGCTGACAGAAACGATTCTCTCCATCGCTAAATTTACCGACAAATGTAACATTTCATCAGTAAATTTTCAGACGAAGCAGAAATTTTGTCGACAAATTTACCAACCCAACATTGCGCGACAAATTTTATTGTCCGTAAAAACTGTCGTTAAATTAAATTACCAAAAAAGTGTTAACATTTTTTGTCGATAATTTTCATTGGTAAACACCCTTTTCCCTGTAGTAATCTTTGGGGCCTACTTGCAACTAGTTGGATTGGATATCTTCAAGCACCTTGAATCTCGGATGTTTTGTCTTCCGTCATTACCCTACAGCTAGGCACTCGTGTCGGCAAAAGATCTATAATTATTAATCACTACGAAATTGGCATTATCAAAGCGTTAACTCTGGCAACTTACAGCTAATTAAGAAATTGTAAAAGCATGTCTAAAAGCTCCACTCCATACTCACGTACATGGTATCGTATTTGGCAACATCTGTTACCACTTACGCGTCTCTATTTCAAACTGCTCTGCACATAGATAAATCCAAGGTTAGCTCGTTTGGACTAAAGACACATTTATTACATGTGATAATAACGTGCCAACTGTAGATGGCTAAATCGCGCTCTCTCTAATCTTATTGGTAGGTTTAACAAGTATGAGACTAAACGTTTCAAAGTTGCTCAGTGGAAATGAAGGGCAACCGCAAAGTAGGTTAAACAAGTACAAACATGAGACTAAACCTTTGAAAGTTGCATCGTAGGTAGGAAGGCATTGCATTTTCAAATGTGTGTGGTCCTTTTGAATTCATATAGAGCAACTTCACTTCACTTGACGACATAATCCATGGTCAATATAACTAAATTAATTCTCACATGACATACTCGTTCCTTTGCTAATTCAAACATTTTGCATAAACAATTGTTCTTGACTTTTTTACATTGGCTATCACATTTTAACTCGTAATAAATTTAAGGATAACGAGAGATTAGATGTCGCGATTTGATTTGAATGTGATTTATTTATTGTCGTTCTCAATATTTAACAAAACAAAGGAGTACGGTACCACTCATTTCAGTTTTCTTTTTTCAATTAGTGATCGACGTACATCAATTTGAATAATGACTTGAGATCCTATTTTGCAATTTGAGAATGATACTTTCTCGTCTCAGCTCTGAGGTTGCTTCAATCTATTTTCAGGAAATGTACTAAGAACCACAATTTTCAATATACAATATCCCAAATCATCCATGATTAAAAAATTAACTAAAATTTTTAAATAATCTAACTTTTTTGTTTGGTCTAATACCGATTAAACCTTTTAAATCGTAACAATGCAGTTATTCAATTTATTCATATCATATTTGAATGCAATGTTTGTGAGACTAAATTCATTTATTATGTTGTTGTGATTGTGTGTCTTTTTTTACTGCCTCGTATCTGTTGTGAATACTGGGTTCTTTCATATTGTCCTTTATTCATTAGGGATATAGGGCTCATTGCACACATTGAGCCTTAGGCTCTTTCCACAAATGTTTGAGCTTTAAGCTCTTTTTTACTGACAACATCAGTCACAACTATTTTTATATTACATGCATTGAAATGAAATGCATGCCACATTTCAGTTATCACATTCAGTTACTTTCAATCGCATTCATTTTCGTATTTGTGCATTAACGGTAATCATGGGGCTAGGTTCGACATTTAACTTTTCAGTTGAGAATCAAATAGTCAATCTTATTCACATATAAGTAGTACTTCTAATGATGTTTACATGCATCAAATGCATCGGACAATTATTGTCCGGAATTCGAAACACAATCAACACTTATCAAATTCAATTCAGTAATAAACAGACCAAATTAAGGTGAGACCATCTTAAGTTACTCACAATTGCCCCCTTTTTGCTTATTACCTTGAAGTTTCGGCAATATTTGGAAGCGGTCGCTTTACTTACTCTTCTATATGCAATCAAATACAATTTCATGTTACCACATTGTTCAAGTAATTAAATATACATTTTTATAAATGTATCATATAACATGCATATTCAATGACATATGCCCGGGTATACTTCTGTAATAAACCGATGCAAAGATCAATTGTACTCTAAATGTCTCAAAATTCATACACTCATTAACTATTTCAACTTTCTTTTCAACATAAAATTTCGGGTCTACTTTACATGATCATTATGACAAGGAAAATGGTGTATTTCTACAACTCTTTATTCTAAACAATTGTTTCCTTATACTTTAAGTTTCTAATGACACCATTATCATACAATTTGATTCATTATTCTATAAGTTATGCTCAAAATACTATAGACTGAGTATATTTGAAATTTTGGGTAGGGCATGATCATTCATTCCAGTTGTATAACTCATATCTCTCAATTCTAATATCTAAAAATTACAAACCTTATGTCAATTGAAAGTTAAGAGAATAAGCTACAACTTTTATGAAGACACCTTTGTCTGATTAGGCCTACATGAATACAATTTATTTGGTAACAACAGAATATGATTTCTGTCATAGGTAGTGTTACAGTCTAAGCCAAGACTCAATTTCAAGACCCTTAAAGACAGAATTCAAATTCAATTTTTTCTTAAAAATTGTAGCCAAATGTATCTAGTTCAATTTAAATCAAGAATTATCTCAATTGAAAATCCACAAATCAAGATATAATAAAAAAATCTAAACATGTATAGTGAAAGTTTTCTAGTTCATAATATTTCAGCACACTTCCTCATTTTCATCCTAAATCCATTAATCAAATCTTTCCTAAATGAATTCAGATGGCTCTAAATTTTTATGGAGAGGAAAAAAATATGTTAGAAATCTATTAGTTCAAGTTTCAAGTCATTTAGAGATCGAATGAAGAAGTTATAATCAAAAGACTCAAATCTATTCAGTTTCAGGAAACCTTCGGGTGCACAATCGTGCACTTCATTATTTTTTAGATTTTGCAGCACTTCTTCTCTTCTTCTTCCTCTCTTTTACTATTTAATCTAGTATTTCTAAAACTCTCATGCATTTCCACTCTCTTTTACATTCAGCTTACTATCAAAACCTCTCAAAATTCAAGATCACATAAGCATCACAATCAAATTTCACATACGGTTTTTCCTGCAAAATTTCTACATTTTTCTACATTTGTTTTCCATTTTTTTGCACTTTTTTTTTAATCATGAATCACAATCCAAAGCACAGAACCTAATTCTAGTTTTCTACATTTGTCTAAATCTCTTTCAGATTCTCATTACCCTAAATACATTTTCTACCTAAATTCGACTTCACTAAATTTACTTATCCAACCCTTGCATGCATTCATTTCCAACCATTAAACCATCATCAAAAATCATTTTACAATACTAAGTAAATATAAAAACACAACTTACTTAATTTCATAAAAATTCCCAGCAGTAAGAGAAGAATAGGTTTCGGTGGATGCAAGAGTAAAATCTGATTTCAAATCAAAGAACAAAGCAGTGTCTAGACTGTCAACTACACAACCATATACATGTAATGATTCGGTGATGGATGAGAGAGTTTTTGGTGTTGGCAATTTTCGGTGAAGAACACTGAAGGAACTGAAAAAATTCTCAACAAAGCACTTGACTACATGTGCTCATTGCATGTAGGCCATTTGTCAAACATAAAATGATGTCACATGTCACTCTTCCATATCTCTATTTTTTCTAGTAAAAAATATCCCAAAGTTTCATAAATTTCCTAAAATTCACAAAATTTTTTGAAATAATCATAATATGTTCCAAATAAGTTTTCAACACAAATAATCCATGATTCACATTTTAACCACATTTATAAATCAATTATATCTTAAAAATGTCATTGAATGCATGTACAATTATTTTAATGTGTCAAAAAACTATTCATGTGTATGTGTATATTCAAGTATGCACGAACATGAAATGTATTTCTAAAGTCTCTACATACTCTCATGTACACTATTCTGTAGTTCTAGCCCCTAACCTGAGACGTTACAATACCATTGGTGAAATCTTTTAACATCAAAATTATGATCCATGCATAATAATAAATGAACTTAGTCACTTTTTTTATTTTCTATACAGTTTCATCAATGATAAGAAAATATCTAGCATCTTATTTTTTTTAACATCAGGTTAATGTAATGTATAACATAAGGAGTTCAACAACAAAAATTATACATGTTTTGCAATCTTTTCTTAGCTGCTTTGTAGGCATAATCATTATTAGTAATAAAGTAAAAAATATTTTATAACCTAACTTCATTCACAACTTCATTAAATATCTAAAACAATGTATCAGTGTTTCTATCAAAGCGAGATGCATTAATAAACTTCAAAGACATTATCCATTTAGCAAAGTAAACTAAAAAATTAATAAAAGACTCCTGTCTTTTATTTATCTAAGCACTATATATAATTGAACACTCATAAAATACTCAAATTATCCTTCTTTCATCTAAGTAAGTGTTTATTTCATTTAAAAAGTTGCTCAAAAGTTTACCTTTGTAATCATCAATTAAAGGAGCTTGATATCCCTAATTGTAAAAGGAAATAACATCTATCATATGCTGATAAAAAAAGATTGGATAACATTAAATGATAGACCTGAATCATTTAATTTTAGTTACATAGAAATCTTCCGTGTTAGTTTTTACTTTTTTCTGTAACTTACATCATTCTTATATTGTCTCATTTATATGTGGGTCTATCAAAAATAACATCTCTATTATGTAGGGGTAAGGCTGCGTATTATCAAACCTCCCCAGATTCCGTTTCATTGCGAGAATTCGGACTGGATGATGATGACTATAATGATGATATACTTGAATCATACCACTATCTAGTCATTGTCATATCCATGAGTAGTCTCTTTAAATTGTAAGTCACCTTCAACATCCTCACTATCATTATATTCTTCAAAAAAAGGAATTCCACAACTAATTTCATAAGTCAATATTTATCTTTTATCTTTCTTATACTAATTCTTTTTAAGTAAATTCTTCATTTGTCATTTAATTTCATCTTATGACACACTTTTTTATAAAGTTTTTCACCACCTTTGATCGCAGCTAAATGCTTTTTTAATTTAGTGATGCGCTGCCCATTCAAATGTTTGTTATAATATAAACAAATGATACGATTCTTTATTATAAGAACCATTCTAACATAAATTTAAGTTGGATCATCAAATAATCTTCTTAAAATAGTTTAATTATTAGGATCATATGAACTCTCCAATATTTATTTGTAAAAAGAAATAAAGATATATGTTAATATTAAATTAATACATTCATATTAAAAAATGAAAATTTAATATATAGCGACATTACATAAATAAAAATATTTAATATTTAATTATAGGCATATCCAGATAAACTCTTATGTTCCATCTTCCTTTATAATAACGTATAACGTGATAAACGACTGACGGAATGGTGCTTCTATTTCTTTCTTTTGGGTATAAAAAATTCCTGAGTTGTGCGTCCAGTACCACTAAAGCTCGTTTAAGGTAAGAACAAACTGTTCCTACCTAAGATTGGGTCACGCACCGGCACTGCTTTGGGTAAGACATTCTTATGGCTAATTGCGGTAACCTTCAGCGGAGGAAGTCCATCCAAGTGGTCAATTAAGGATGAGACGACCAGTTGTCATTGGGGCCTACTTGCAACTAGCTGGATTGGATATCTTACAAGCTGGGAGCAGTGAGTACCGGATGTTTTGTCTCCTGTCATTACCCTACAGCTAGGCATCATCGTGTCGGCAAAAGATCTATAATTACTACGAAATTGGCATATCAAAGCGTTAAGTCTGGCAACTTACAGCTAATTAAGAAATTGTGAAAAAAGCATGTCTGAAAACTCCACTCTATACTCACGTATTTGGCAACATCTGTCACCACTCACGCGTCTCTATTTCCAGCTGCTCCGCACACAGATAAATCCAAGGTTAGCTATCCTTTGGACTAAAAAACACATTTATTACGTGTGATAATAACATGTCTAGATTGCTAAATCGCTATCTCTCTAATCTTATTGGTAGGTTTAGCAAGTATGAGACTAGACGTTTGAAAGTTGCCTAGTGGAAATGAAGGGCAACCGCAAAGTAAGGTTAAACAAGTACAAACATGAGACTAAACCTTTGAAAGTTGCATCAAAGATAGGAAAGCCAACCGCATAGGTTGCGTTTTCACTTCACTTGACGATATAATCTATGGTCAATATAACTAAATGAATTCTCACATGACATACTCGTTCCTTTACTAATTCAAACATTTTGCTTTCACCACAGAATGCATAAACACTTGTTCTTAGACTTTTTTTACATTGGCTATCACACTTTACCTCGTAACAAATTTAAGGATAAGGACAGATTAGATTTTCATGATTTGATTTGTATATCACATTTTCGGTTTGATTTATTTTAATAATTTTTTTTGTTAAAAATTGATTAGTTTATTAATTAATCGATAATTTTTATTGATTAATAAATTTTTATAAACTAAAATTAATTAATTTTTATTTAACAATCTATTTCTTCAATTAAACTTCAAACTTTTTGATGAGTAAAGACAATCTTTCTCAACTATATTTCAAATTATTTCATTTTATTTAATTTTTAGTTGATTTTGTGACGGTCTATTAAATGACCGTTTCACCACAATAACTTAAGGTATTGTATTAGGTCAACTTAATTAGTTTTATATATCCACTAACACATCCCCTCAAATAAAAGCCATTTGAGCTTAAAACTTGCATAAGCTTAGTGTCTGTTTGGATTGACTATATCAGTAGAGCTTTTGTTAATAGAGCTTTTGTCAATAGAGTTTTTCTAAAGAGAGCTTTTCTAAAAAGTCAGTTGACTGTTTGACTGTCATTTAAAAAAGAGCTTTTTAAAACGAGTTTCATACAATAGATTGTTTGACAACATAAAAATAAAAAGCATTTTTAATTTTAACTATATTTTATTTTGTAATAAAAATTATTTGTGGATATAAATATTATTTAAAATATATTAAACAATAAGCAAAGTACAATATATTAATTATTATATAATTTTAAACCATATAAAACATAAATAAAAATATATCTAACCAAATATTTTATATAGATTATAATATAAATAAAACTAATATTAAAAATAAATATTTACATATAAAAAAGTCAAATAATATTATATAAATCTTAAAATAAACGTGAAGATGTGTTTATGGGTATTGTAGAAATTATGTGTAAAACATAAAGATAAAATGGACTAAAAAATAAGCTCATTAATTGATTTGAAAAATCTACTTAAAAAGGTACTTTTTTTAAAAGCTCCAAATTTGAGCTTCTCAAAAAGCTGTATTTTAATCTTCAGAAAAGTCAATTCTATGAAAAAAATACTTTTAAATTTTACAACCAAACACTCAGTTTTCTTAAAAACAGCTTTTGCAGTGAAAAAATGCTTATTTACCCTTCAAAAATTAAAACAAACAGGCACTTACATTATTTTATGCTGAATAATAAGTAAGTGGTAGAATTTAAACTCACAATTACTTAATCATAAAGACTCTGATATCATGTTAAGTGATCGTTTTATTACAGTAGCTTAAGCTGTTGTGTTAGGCTAATTTAATTAGTTTTATATATTCACTAATACGATCTAATACTGATTGAACCTTTTAAATTTTAAATTTCTTAACTTGTCAACTTAAATTTAAATCCGATTTTTAAAATATTGCAAATCACTAAATTTAGATGCTACGAGAGTATCAAGACTCGGCACCACTTTAAAACAATAATATTAAATTGAAAGAGGAAAAAAGAAATGGTAGTTGTGGTCAGAAAACGACTCAGCCCACAATATCAAGACTCCCAAGAAGCTCAATTTAGTCACACTTGAAGAATTACTTTTAGAAAAAAAATATAAAGAATTTCGATTTAATCAACTGAATGATGAAACAAAAGGCAAAGTAATCCAGAAAAACAATATGATGAGAAAAGAAGAATATCTAAGTCGACGGCAGAAAAAGTGAAAAGAACACGTGATTGAGTGTGAAATGTCATTACGTCTCTAACTTTCAAAGGGGTGGCGGTTTTCCGGCTTGATCTTTTTGGAAAATTGGACATAGTAACAAACCAAACAAAAACGTTTACAACGTGCAAAATGAAACGTAACATTCGACCCAGTCTCGCCGCCAGATAGTTCGTGTCTGGTTTTTGTTGTTCACGTGTTCTCATTTGTTCCAGTCTCCCCGACATATTAACATATAAATCCTTCCGCTGTCTCCACTTGCTTCAATTCATTCTTCTGCATATTTCAGAGATCACAGTTTTGAGTCAGCGATATTGATCAGATTTGAAGGGTTTTCTTTCTTATACATAAATCTTTGAGATGAGGAACGTCTCCTGCAATCTTGAGCTCCGTCTTGTTTCTCCGGTGGGATCTGATGATGATCACAGGAAGCAAGAGCACTCGGACGAAAGCTCACCGCAAGAACAACAGCAGCAGCAGTTGACAATTTTCTACAATGGAAGTGTCTGTGTTTCTGATGTTACAGAGCTTCAGGTGTGTTTCTATATCATGCCTGGTTTTTCTTCTTCTTGTTACTACGGGTATATGTATTTTACATGATTTTTATGAATAAGCTTTGCAATATATATAGCTTTAGATGATATAAACTTGGCGACTCTTTTCCGATAGAAAGTAATTAAAACTTTTTGATGTTGTTGCAGGCCAGATCCATCCTGATGCTTGCAAGTAGAGACATGGAGGACAAAGTCAGGATTTCTTCTGTTCCTACAACACCTTCACCAACCATTTCATCTCAGCTTCAAACTCCTGGTTTATCTATGAAAAGATCATTACAACGGTTCCTACAGAAGCGAAATGATCGGATTCAATCCACATCGCCGTACAACAGCCTAAGGTATAACCAGAGGGGAAGATTTGGTGGCCTGACGTGTTGAAGATATGTTTGATTGTTGGAGGAAAATGAAGTATTCACAGACATAGTATGCAGAAATGAGCCGTAGTCCTTTTCTCTCTTTTTTTGTTATCCCCGCCTTTAGAAGATAGAAATCACGAGTTTATTGTTTTACTTTCTTCAATTTGTTGTTTCATAGCATAATATAACACATGAGCTTTTGTATTTTTGTAATCTTGTTTTGATGTTTCACTTGTTCGCTTTGCTAATTACTATTTTGCTAACAAGCCTTCGCATACTGAATCTTGTTTACTTAAGTTTAACTTCTGGGAAAAAATTGTCAACAATGATTTTTATGTACAAATTGTTCATGCAAATGACTGAGTTTCAGTCCGTATGAAATTTTTTGTCAGGTTTTTAATTTTTCAGTTTAATTTAATTTAATAACTTTTTGTTAAAATCGATAAATTTATTAATCAATCGGCTAATTTTTATAAACTAATTAGTTTTCATAAACTCAAATAGACTAATTAATATTTATTTAACAGTATTTTTAATTAAACTTTAAATGTTTCAATAAGTAATGACATTATTTTTAATCATTTTTTAAATTCTACAATTTTATTCATTTTTCTAAATGGTTTTATAACTGTCTAATGTCGGTTGAATCTTTTAAATCTTCAACTTTTTATCTTATCGGTTTAATTTTCGACGAATAGTCTGCAATAACAAGTCCATTGAATTTTGATAGCCATTAAAATCATTTTATTGACAAGGAAAAATACATTCTTGGTAATTTTATGTTAAAATAGCATTAAAAATGAGATTATTTGGATTTTAATTATTTTACTTGTGATATAATCAAATTGAATCTAAGTATATTTTTAATCTTATTTGATTATATTAAAATCAAATAACATAAAACATTTTTAATGACATTTCTTATAAATTTTAATAAAAGATTTAGGCAAAATTTAGATAAGAATGCGACAAGTTAAAATAACTATAATCATAATTTTCATAATCAAACAAGACATAAATTATCTATTCAAGACAAGAATTAATTTCTCCCTCTAAGTCTCTTTGAAATTGTGCTACTTTTTATATTAACATAAATTATATCATCAAATTGTAAAAAGTACTATGCCATTCAAATTTCATCATAATCTTTATAAAAAATTCATTTTAATCAATTTCAAATTTAAATAAATTTTCTAAACAAATTTAAATAGAAGTTTCAGCTTAGTTTGGTTATGTCTAAAAGTCATTAGTTATATGACTTGTAATCAATGTGATCGAGAGACTTATGATAATTTGCTATCAAGTAAGGTTAAATGTTACTACTGCCAATATACAGGTCGCTTCACTCGTAATTACATAGAGCTAATCTAAACTTGTTGATGTCACTATTTGTGTTTACTCTCACGAGATGGTTGTTATAGTTTCTTTGGTTAGATTGCACACTTAGAGCAACATGATATGTAGCTAGATATTTTTAAGCATTACAAAGGCTATACACTACAAGAAAACTGACATTCTCCGACGGAATATTCCGTCGGAGAAATGGTTAGTTCTGTCGGAAATTATATTCGCCGACAGAATGCGACGAATGAAGAAAGCATCATAAAAATGGTGGTCGTTATAGCTTACCGACGGAAATATTCCGTCGGTTTTTGTCAACGGGTAACCGACGGAATATTATCCGTTGTTGTTATATTGCGACGGAAATTTTTTAAAATGACTTCAGTGAAATTAAAATGTCACCGACGGAATATAACTGTCGGTATCATTTAGGGACGGACCCACTGTCGCAAATATTCGGAAGTAAGTTATATCTGTAACGACGGAATGTCGGACGTCGCCAAATTTAGTCCAGGTTATGTGCCGACGGTTTGTCTCATTCCGTCGGAAACTATTCACCGACAGAATTGTGTATTCCATCGGTGAAAAAAAAAGGTGTAACCCATTGGGTGCATAAATAATTGGCCATCCACACATCAACCAGTACATCAAAGATTTGAATAATGACAATTGTATACAATTGGTTGTACATAATTTGACATCCACACATCAACCAGTACATCAAAGGTTTA
>JANITW010000002.1:67606799-67622198 GCA_027564335.1 Erythroxylum williamsii
CTAAAAGGCCCCGCGAAAATTTCCCTCCAACTTTGGCAACGGATTTCTGGACCGTCGGAAATCATCTTCCTTTAACCGACGGATTAGTGTTTCCATCGCAATTAACAGAAGCTATATAGTCCGTCGGTATATTTCCGTCGCTATATGACGATTTTCTTGTAGTGATATGATATATTGCGAACATCTAAAAAAAAAGGAAAGAATGAAATAGAGTTTGACAGTGTGAATGTTTTAGAATTGTAATTTCCATGCATTAGTGGCTTAGATGGTGAATGTGAACCACTAAATGCATTGAAAGTGATGTTTTACCTAATGAAAGTGCTTTAGATGGTGAATGTGAACCACTAAATGGTCAATAGTCAATTGAGTAAAAGCAAACATGTAGTTATTTCTTATTTATGTTTTGGGATCAAAGGAAAAGCTTTATGTATTCCATAGTGGATACTGATAATCTCCTTATGATGAGGCTATTAATTCACCTTGATAAATTGATTATTTCTCTAAAGGATGAGATGGACTCACTGGTTAATTATTATGTGTGGGAATCAAATAAGTTTTCAACTAGGTGTAAGACTACTGTAAATAAGTGGATTTTAAAAGTTAAACATAAAGTTGATTAATCACTTGAAAAATACAAGTAACAATTATTAGAAAAATCGTATTACTAAAAATATGATGTTGACTATGATGGGACACTCTCCTCTATAGTGAGGTATGCCTTATTATAACTATCATTGTACAGTTAGATTTAGAATAATTCTAAATAAATGTGATAACAACATTCTTAATTAAGAATTAGATGGATATATCTATATGGATTAACTAATGGATTTTATGGTCAAAGGTTAGGAGCTTAAAATGCCTCATTTAAGACATTAATATATGGCCTAAAAATTCATCTAGATAATGTATTATCGATTTCATTGAATCATCATTTCAATTGATTTTATTTTGATTAAAGAAGGCCGATGTGTGTATGTCAAAGGATTGAATTTTTTTTCCTAATCCTCTCATTATATATGGATAATATTTTGTTAATTGAAATTATCTGGAGTTGATCAGCATCACTTAAAAATGGTTATCCTCCATATTGAGATGAAAGACCTGGGTGAGTCTAATTATATTTTGGGAGTCAAAATTCACATAAATCAACTTAAGAGATTTCTAAGTTTGTCACGAGAGAAGAACATTAAAAAGATGTGGAATGATTTCATATACATAGCCCTAAATTGTTAACAATCTAATGAAAAAGATTATATTATTAGTTTTGAACAATGTTCTAATTAAAAAAGAAATAAGCAAATGTTCAATGTACCATATGTCAACACAATTATGTATCTAATATATGTTATAAGGTATACTCGATTAAACGTATGTTATATTATTAGGGTGATTAGTAGACATCATCGTATTCCTAGTATTATACATTGGCAAGTAGTTAAGAGAATTCTTAAATATTTGGAGGTGTTGTTGTAACATCTCATGTTTGACGCTAGACCCCAGGAATGTAAACGAAGCATACTGTGAGAAATTAGAAGTACACTATTTCTCATGCATCATTGTATATTCACACATATGTGAATGTTTATTGTTGACATGTTTAAAATAATTGTTCATGAATTCATTGACATTTTTTGGGTATAATTGACTGAATAATGTGATTTAAAATGTGAATTGTGACTTATTAGTGATAAAAATTTATTTGGAGACTGTTAGTATTATTTCAAAATTTTTGGTGAATTTTAGAAATTTCTGAAATTGAAATATTTTTATACTAAGAAAATCATCAAGTGACAAGTTAAGTTGGTACATAAAAGTTTGTATGATTAAGCCTACAAATTTTTGACATTTGGCACCATTCAATATGTGACATTTGGCATCATAATATAAGGACAAGTGGCATCATTCATTATGTGACTAATACCATGACATGTTGGAGACATGTGGCAAAATAAATGGTGGGAAAATGGGTTTCATGCCTTGGTGTTACATGGCATGTTAAGCTAGTGACACCTAGCTGGTGATGAAGCAAGGTACGGTGGAGAGCTTCATTTTTCACCTTCCTTACTTCTCTCCACCAAAACTTGCTTAGTCTCTCTAACTTTTGGAATTTCTGCTGAACCTTGGATTGTCATCACTTGAATGTTTGGTAAGATCTTGAATCTAGAAAAAGGTTATATTAATTTTCTATACTATTTTTCTATTAAGGTTGAAAGTTGCACATTAAACTTAGGTATGTGTTGGATGTTTAGAAGCTTGGATTAGCTAGATTCTTGGAGTTTAATTTAAAGCTTAGTAAGGTAAAGGAATTATAGACTTGGTATCCTATTATAACATGTATTTTTTGATGTTTGAAATGGATCAAACGTGTACTGAATAAAGAAAGAATTGAAGTTAGATATATGCTGGAAACTGATTGAAAAGAGTAGTTACACTATATAGGTTTCGGTATTTTAGCCATATCTTTCCATGTATTCATCCAAATTGGATGAATTTAAATTCAGATTAAACTAGAAACATAAACCTACAACTTTCATAAAGGAGTCGAATTTGATTTCTGTCATTAAGAGTGTCAAAATTTAGCTTGAATATGAGTTTCTAGATTCTATCATTGTTTGCAAACAATATGTAGTATTTTTAGGATAACTTTCAAAATACTGGACCAAATTTCACAAAATTGGTGTCATTAAAAATTTAAGACATAAAGGAACAATTTTTATACCTCTCCATAAAAATTGGTAGTTGTCTGAATTGATTTGAAAAAGATTGATTGAATGAAAGTAAGGGAATTTGTTGAAATAATATGAACTGGAATATTTTACTAAACATACTTCGGTATTTTGATTATATATTGATCTGTATAGTTCCAAATGAGGTGATTCTTAATTCAAATGAAAGTAGAGACATAAAGCTATAATTTTCCTAAAGAAGGTAAATTATGATTTTGGTTTTAAGAATTCCAAAATCTATTCCGAATTTGAGTTATGAATTCTATTATAGTTTAAGAGTAGATTGATTTATTTGGAGTATAAATTTCAGTACATTGAATCAAATTTAATGATCTTGATGTCATTAAAAACTTAAGACACAGAGGAATAATTGTCTAGAAGGAAGTGTTATTTAAATGCTTTATTTTCTGGATCTTATTAATCATATACAGTTAACTAGAATAGAATGTTTTTGGAAACAATTGAAATGGGAATGAGTGATTGAATTTCGATACAATTGGAATACGAATGATATGTACATCAATGTATGACAGAAATATACCTGAGAATTTGTCATTGAACATGCATGAGATATGAAACATTGATACATATGTTTATTATATTACATAAGCGCTCTAGTAATATGAAATTGTTTTTATTACATATAGACGAGCAACTAGAGCGATCGCTTCTAAATGTTGCCAGACGTCAAGACAATAGGCATAAGGAAGTGACTGTGAGTAACCTAAGATGTTCTATTCTGTATATTACTGAACTGTATTGATATATTATTGAACTGCATTGATTGATTGTATACTAAATACTGGATAATATATGTCTGAGGCGTTTGATGCTTGCAAACAATATTGAAAGTGCTACTTGTATGTAAATGAGACTGTTTAATTGAATATTCCGATCCTTAATTGAAAACTTGAATGCCGGACCTAGTCCAGTGACTACTGATACTGAAACTGTTATACTGTGATAATACCTACAAGCGAAAGTAATTGAATTATTGTGACATACATATCATTTCATTGCAGGTAATATAAAGGCGTTGTATAAAAGCGCATACATATAGAGCTTTACTTCGTGATTGCTTTTTCTACACGTAGAGCTATCTTTCGTGATTTTGTTCTGACTGAGCCAAATGGACCAGTATCTGTATACATATGGGATAGGCACTCGATCACAACAACAAAAATGAATGTGACTCTCATACATATAGCATTCATATATGATTGGAATTCATTGAATGATTTGCCAAGCTGAAATGTAATGATAAATTTATATGAACTATTTGATTATATGAACTGTGTGATTATATAATGATTGAGTTTTGTTATATGAGTGAACTATCAATGATGGTTACTCAACTGAGTTCCCAAAACTCATAAAAATTATAGCGTGGCTTTCAGGATTTAGTAAAGGATTCCAAAGAGGCTCCGAGTAAGAGTTCCAGGTCGGGATCAGTGTGCGCCTACATATGTATTTCGTTATGTTGTATTGAAAAGTGTCGTCTTAAGTATTATTCAATGTGTATAAAAATGATCTTAAAATGTAATGTTATTGTGACTACAAGTGTTTCGTTTTTTGTAATGGGCCCAAGTGTTTACTAAAACTCTGATGAGTTAAATGATGATTGTAAATTTTGAGACTTGAATTTATTATAAATAAGTTAGGCCGAAATTGATTATCTCTTTTCTGCGTTTTACATATTGTTTTAAAATGAAAGTAATGACTTTAATTTACCGATTGTCTTAGCATATCACTTTTGTGAGATTTGTACTCGAATATCTCTCAGGATGTCGGGTATCTATCCTATGAGAGTGGGATGTTACAGTTGTAGACCTTGATCAACGTTATTAGGAGGAAGCCTTAAATTATTTTCATACAATATTGATGTTGATGGATCTTCAAACAAAGATAAAATGAAAGGCAACTTTTACTATACCTTTATACTTAAAGAGGTAAGGCCATATTTTTTGCTACAAGAAAAACACTTGTTTCTTAGTATCTAAAATGGATTCAAAGTAAATTGCATGCACATTTGCAGTGTAGAAAGTTATTTGGTTTAGGATATTTTTGTATAGCTTAAACTTGACAACACTTTCAGATGTAGCTATTATGAATTTATGAATAAAATAACCACTATAACTTATGCAAGGGATCTTAAGTATCATAGAAGGTCAAAGTACAACAACAACATATATCACTACAATTGAGAAGTGATGTATAAGGTTATATAGTCCTTAGATATATCTCCACATATAAGATTATAATTGATCTTTTTTTGGCCAATCTCATAATTAGAGACATTTTTCATACATTAGAGATGTTTAGGAATGTATTGAATGAAAGATGTATGACCAATTTTGATTTATAAATTAATAATATTGTATTATTTTTCATAAAATTATGGTACATGGTAATTAACAAGCTATATTTGTATCTTAATGTTTTATCAACAAGCTCATATTAGCTTTCTCACACAAGTGACCCCCTAATTGCTTGCTGGACCGAGCAAGATGAGACGATAAATGACATTTGCAATTGAATTTGCAAATTTGAGAACATACTTTTGAGTGTGTAAGTTGGTTTTTTTTAGAACATCACTTTAGTTAAAGTTGAGATGATGAAGTTTTATTATAGTGTATGAAAATATTCCATTCTTTATATGCCAATGAAAAATCAAACATAAGTTTATAGAAAGTAGTAGAAAATGTTTGTCAAGAGTTATTCAATTTAGTAAAGCTCTTATGGGAGATTAAGTTTAAAATGCCTCTAAAAGGAGGTCTTCTATAACATACAAATCATATTGTATGTGCTTAAGTCTAATTACTAAAAAGGGTGATAAATGTACCCCTTATTCATGACTATATAAGTGGATATGGGATCTAATAACTTTTGGAACTCAATGTCTTATCAAAAAATGAAATGCTAATATTGGTATTTTCGTTAGTTATCCATCGACATCTTGCATTAAGTCCACCGAAACTTGTTTAGGAAAACAATCAATCCAAAATAACTTATATAAGCATAAAAAAAGGTTCATTGATAACACACACTTATAATTTGTGACTCATAGCCTAAGCGATTATAATTAATGAAATAAAAATTACCATATTTATATCTTATTTAATATGATTAAATCATCCTACGTTTTATTTTATCATAGTCAATATTAAATTTAAAATTACTAGAAAGGATAAATAATTGAGACCCTAAACTTACACCAAAAAATAAAAGAAGATGTAGAGCTTTTATTTTAGTGTTTTTCTTCCCTCTCTAATTGTTCTTTCAAATGATGTTATTATAGTATCATTTTTCTTGAAGGGCGTTATTTTGAAGGTTGACTTTAGTAACCAACCTAGCCGCGGGCTAGTGATATGTGTTTGTAAGGTGTTGGACTTAGAATTGAAAAAATAGATCCAATCAGGTCTGAGTTGACTGAGTTTTGGGCTAGGGTTGGTCAGCATGTCTAAGACATTGTTTGACAATCAGCAGATGACATTAGTTGTTAGCTGATTCTATCAGCAATTAACTGATAACAGATTAATATAGTTGCTTTGACCAGCAGATAATATTAGCTATTTGATTAAAAATATTTGGTAAAATTAACTATTGAATGTTCGTTATTTAAGTTTAAAATTACTTATAAATGCATGACTTAAAAAAGATTTATAAGGATACGAGGATTTATCATATTTATGCTTTTTTATGTTCATGACATAAACTTCAACACACATCTAAGAAAAAAATGGTTAGATTATGGCCTTTTTTACTGTATAAAACCATGCGCCTTAGCCTTGTTACTTTTGTGACAATATTCTGGGTAACTTAGAATGGTAAGAGATATTAATGTAGAATCAACATAAACCAACATAGACTATACCTATTTATTGGGCATTCCTCAATTCCTCGTTCATGCAATTTACTCAATCCTTTTAATTGTCTTTATGTTTACTTTCAAAGTTAAAGAAAGACGTACGTAATAACTCTTTGTATCTTTTGACTCAAAATTGATATTAATTCAACTTTAAAATTTAAACTTTAAAATATTAAATTTAAATAATAAACTTAATACCTCTATCTCTATCTCTATCCCTTTTGAGTATTTTGTAATAACTTTTAGATATAATAATCTTTTAATCCCTTAATTTCTCAACTGCTAAAGGAAAATGCTTCTCATAAGAGCGTTTTCAAAATCAGTAGATTGGATTTAGTTCGTCAACTCAATCTGCTGATTACTAAATATAATTATTAACGATTTGATATGGTCAAACAGTTGAAAACTTTCAATCAACCAAAAAAATAGCTGATAAGTTATTTACCAAATAAGGCTTTAGCCAAAATGACATTATTTTAATGTAATTACCTAAAATAATGTTATTTTGGTATGTAATTACCCAAAACTTACAGATTAAAATGATGTTATTTTATATAATTACATCAAAATGATGTTACTTAGGGTGGTTAAAGCAGGTTTTGGCTTGAACATCAACCTAGTCAAATTATTTTAAAGGTTGACTATGCTAACCAATCCAAACGTGAGACATCAATATCATGTTTATGAGGTTTTGTACCTAGAATTGACAAATCAATCCAATTGAACCTGAATTGACCAAGCTTCGAGTTAAGAGGACTGACCTGAATGCTTTTGCCAAGATAATATTATTTTGGTATAATTACCTAAAATATCATCATTTTAATTTGCAAGTTTAAGAAATTTAAGTTCAATACGAAGTTATTTTGGACAACTACACCAAAACAACATTGTGTGATCAGGTGACTAAATCAAATTTCAGGCTCGAGCTTCAACCGTACCTTATGGAATTGAGTTGGAGATCATGTCGCCCTACCATTCCTAGTTGTACTTATAACTAATTGAGATACTGTTCCGGAATGAGAATGGATAAAAGAAAAAGATAATCAAATTGGATGAACAAATCCCGCATGCTCTTGAATTCAATACTCACGATAGAAAATTTACAAGGAAAAGCCAAAGACGGCTATAAAGAAGATCCTCGGGATAAAATATCTCCAGTTGGCAAAATCTCAGTGGTAGCCGGAACCCATTTATGTGATGGACAAGCTCAATGGCTGTTCAAACCCCTCCTAGTCGTGTCCTAGTAAACATATTAACTAGCCCACGAGGAAAACGTTAAACTGGAGAAACAAAGCATTGATCACGTGGTACAATTAAACAGTCGATTTGAAAGGGTAGGCCACCGATTTAATTGAAATCTGAATTGCCAAACCCAGTGACTCCCCACGAGCTGAAATGGGGTTTTGCTTGTTCACGTCACATAGTGGGGATTTAGGATAAACATGCATGAGAGATCGATGGACTAAAGCTTTTAGGCCTATTAGGCAGTGTATGGCTGCATAATATTTCCTAAGACGCCTCATGAGGATTAAAAGATTGATCCTGCTATAGTGTATCAACAATCGTTTTGTTTTATGCTTGATTTTCTTTGTTACTGTTACTTTGTTGTGGATATGATCTAGGCAAGTGGCGATTGTAACACACGTTGCCTAGCAGCTCTTACCAAAGAGTATGTGAAAGCTGAACTTGCAGACCAAGTTTCTTATACGGTTAAAGGTACCGAATGTTTTTGGTGAGACATGAAGGTGACCTTTTTTGGGAAGTTTCTCCGAAGAAACGTAATTCCTATTGAATGATGATGAGGTTTAGAAAACTCGATGAAGAAGAAATTTACAAGGACCAATCAGGAACTTACCCCTTATCACAATAGATCAATAGCATCATCATGATATTGTCAACTTTATAAAGTAGAATAATCTTCAGATAATCTTTCCATAGGAAAACAATTACATATGATTCTCTATATAGTGCGGTCAATTCAACTTTATATAGTGTTGTTGTTAACTTTCATAGTAATATATATATATATATGCATATTTTCAACATCAAAACCTCATGCATGAAGACATAAACCAGCCGAGTTAGGCGGTGTCCGCCGAATAACGTGGTCTCGTCTCATATTGGTCACACCTTATTTCATATACCACAAAAATGGAAAGGGACAAAGGCAGCCAAACCTCCAAATCAGGGGCATTGTCTTTTTTCCTGTCAATTCTCTGTATGTGTGGTGCCAATGCACTAGTTACAGCCCCTTTTGCGTGATTTACCAAAAATGGGGGGGACAGGTCATTTATACTCTTCCAATGTCCTGTGTGAACACTAGTTTTTTCATGTCATAGGAATGAACAAATCTTAACGGGTGGATTCAACTAACAACCGGTCTCTTCCTCTAATTAATTATGTCTGCGTGGTCAGTTTTCATTCAAAACAAACTTTTCATTAATCAAATAAAAATTGCAAGACCTGCTAATTAAATGTAAAGGGAAACACATATATTGTGAGAAAAACATCAATTTCTGATTATCATAATGCAAAATACAATCTCATAGTACTAATATCTTTCTTAATAAGAATCTTAACATTAACCAAAAAAGGATTAATTCTTGAGGGTTCTTCAAGTTGGTATCTGGTACATTAGGGAGATTAGAAATCACGTGTATTGAATGTTAAAGCCCTTTCTCGATCCATGGACATCGTGCATGCTTTAATGATCACAACTTGAAACCAAATAAAAGGAAAAAGATGCAACCTGTCAATTCAAGGCACGTCTGCCTGAACATGGTACCTGTACAATATTCCAGATGATGAGTGGTGTATAAGTTCTGATCATAAATTAATGGGCATGTTCCGCGTGCAAAATAAGTGAACATGGGCTCTATCTATATAATGTCTCCGTGACTTGTGTTTATGTGAGTTACGTGTTTAACCTTTATATATAGTGGTCAATGAAAGGGAAACTTCTCATTTTGTCCACGCCATGCATAAGAACTAGGGAGCAACAGCACATTAGTTCCACAAATGAAACCTGTCTTTAAATTTCACATCACTCGTAAACCAAACTCAATTTGTCTTCCATACTTTCTCGCTTTCTTCACCTGATCACTCTGTGAAAAAGTTCTTTGCGGGGAGTGATTTTGAATATGAGGAGGAACTGCAATATTGACCTCCGTCTTGTACCATTCTCGGAGCACTCCGATCACCTTCATCACCCCATGTACGTAGGTGTCTTAAAAATCTCTCACCTTTTCTATTTTTTCCCCTCTTTATCTCGTTCTACGATTGAATATATGTACACGCATTAACATATGTGTGTGAGGGAAGTTAAATTTAATGTGTTCTTGTGGTTGAAGTATGGAGGAGCCGAGTCCAAGCCCATCGGAACAGAATAAGCAGTTAACCATTTTCTACAATGGGACAGTATGTGTATATGACGTTACAGAGATGCAAGTAAGTGTATTCCTACTTATCTTCCTGGTTTCGTTTATGGAAGATCATAAATATTCAGATAGCACTAAACTGTGTACTGCAAAACATAATCCTATGAACATTGGAGTCTACCTTTCTTTAGAACTAGATATCTAGCAGTATTATTTCGTAGAAACTATGGCTCCTTAGATTCTAATATGTTGTATAACTGAGTTCTTGAGATGTTCTATGCGATCACGCACCTGGACGACTCAGAAAACGTGCTGGATCTGTCTACAAATTAACAAATAACAATGCCACATGCAGTTTCTCAGAAATTTCCAAGAGTTCATCATTTGAAGACACGGGGTGCTTGACCCACATTTAATGCATAAAAGAATCAATTTCGGTCCCTAGCCAACATTTTCTTGACCATAAGATTTTTCTTTTCCTATTTTTATGCTACACATATCATTTGATCTAATACGCAAGAACCTGTTGAACTGACAGTTTGAATTAGAATGTGTATATCAACAATAAAAAGTTTCAAGAGTTATGGCGTATGTGTTATGCAATGATCGTTCAGTCTAAAACTTCAATTGGTTGCTGACTAATACTTATCAGGATTGAATCATATGTCCAGACTCAACAGTTTGTGGCATTATTAACGCAACAACTGTTAACTATGTATGTTTTGTGGAGTAATAAATATTAAGATTCTTCATGTAGGCCAACATGATCCTATGCCTTGCACGAGGCGAAATGCAGGAATTCGAAAAGTCGAAGACCCCGCGAAGATCATCCTTGGAAACTAATTCGACATCTTTAAGGTCTCCGACAACTCCAATATGTAGTCCATCTGCCAATCTCTCTTTGCAGAGATCATTGGAACATTTCCTTCAGAAGAGGAAGCATAGGGTCCAAGCTATGTCTCCTAACAATCATTGATCATAAAATTGCAAACTATTAATATGTACTCGTTACTAATTGATGGAATTGATTTGGTTTATTTGTGACATGGATGATTGTCTACATGATGAGTTTCTTATGATTGGGAGGTAGATGAAGGAATAGTTTATAAAAGATATTATTGTAAAACAACTAGGCTTAATTTGCATTTTATATGGTCTTTTGTATTTAAGATATAATAATCTCAACTTTTTCTGTTTTTATTATTATTGTTATTGTTGTTGTTTTTATTATTATTTAATTAAAAACTAAGATATAAGGGCCAAGTCATAAATTATGTACTAGCGATTTGAATAAATAAATCTATTAATTTGAGAACATGACTAAACTTTCATAAATTGATCCCATTCATTTAGCTTTATGAGTTAAATCTAAATCAAAATACTAAAATATTAAAAATAAAATAAACATGTGAATGGTCTAAATTTATGAATTAACTTTAAATAAATTAAAGTTCAAGTTTAGATTATATAATTAAAATGTGGAACAAAGATCAATCCTCACATCATCATCATCATTACATCCAGTTCGAAGTCTCGCAATAAAACAGAGCCTGTGAAGGTCTGATAGTACACAACCTTACCCTTACATACTAGAAAGGCTGGTTCTGATAGACCCACATGTAAATGTAACAATAAAAGAGTGATGCAGGTTAAAGAGTAAATAAGTAAAACTGGTACGCTAAATCATTATGTAAATAAAATTACAATAAATACATAAATAAATAAAAATTACAATAAATACGATCAAAACCTATTCTCTTATAAAAATGCAAGTTAATAGGACAAATTATGTACCTAAGATTAACATTTGAAAAAACATATGCAAAGCAATGCCTTTTTATCCATTTGCAAATTCGTATGAAAAGACAAATGTCTTAAATGGCAGAATCAACCGGCTATGTAATACATATATATATAGCATAGACACAAGCAGGAAGGTTGTCCAACCACGGGAATTATTGTAATAAGAAACAAGCAACTAGTACTTCTGAAGAAATAAAAGCACTTAGTAAGAATAAAAGCATTATAAACTAGAAAAGATGAGAATGTGAATCCACAAAACCACGTCAACGATCATCGAACTCATTTATGCATTATCCATTATGTAGTCATAATTCAAGAATTCTTCAATAGATAACAACAAAATCTGGTAAACAAGAAGAATGAGAATGATGACTAAAACTATGAATTCCTTTGAAATCGCATTATTACAATTGCTTATAAATTTTATAGAGAACATTTAATGAATATTTGACAATGTCATTTTTTAATCACTTATCAAATCAGTTATGCTCTAACTATAGAGAACATTTAATGAATATTTGACAATATCCTTTTTCAATCACTTATCAAATCAGTTCCGCTCTAACTAACTCACATCATAGTATTGAATTTAAAAATGCATAGAAAATTTATATTGATCAACTATTTGATGAAGTAGCAAAAGTAGGTACGAATTTAAGAACTACTTTACAAAAAATACCCAAAATAAAATATCCAATCAAATTAATAGAAACATAAATAACTTAATATTATTTTAATTATAATTATCATTCAAGAGTACTATTTAAATTTGAGTTAAATTTACTAGATCCCTTATAGTTTTGTATTTTATCAATGCATCTCTTAAATTTTAGAAATTATCAACAACTTTCATATGACTTTGATTTTATAACAGTTGTCCCCTCTACCTTTAACTTTCGTTAAAAATTCTAAATATAAGTACAAAAATGACATTGTTTTCTGTAGTACGTGGCACATTACAAGACATCTTACTTCATACGGTGTCATTATGCAATCCATTCAACATCATATGAAACATAGATCCTCTATAAAACAAGCAATATGAAAAATGAAGTTCTAGTAAAAAAAAGATACAAATTCTTGTTTCAATTTCAATAGAAAACAGTCAAAGTTGAAGTGGCACTAGAAAGAAAACCAATGTGGAGAGACAATCAAAGTGCAATTCATTAGAAAATCTTCATCCATATAAGTTTAAAATAATGTAATTTGGAAAAATTAAGGTGGAAATTTAATTAGGGACTTTATGCGTGTATGAATTTGAGAAAATATGGAGTAATTAGGAAAAGTTTTGTACTTAGCCAAATGCATTAGCAACTTTGATTAATTTTACTTTTGTTTTCTCTAGTGCTCGAACAATAAAAATGAATTCCAAATTTTCAAGTAAGGACCATGGATTTTATCATAAACTTTTGTGAGGAACATGAGTTTTCTTATTTGGTTTTCTTTAGTGCCTGATTTGTGAAACTGAATTATAGTTATCAAGTAAAGACCATGATTTTTATTATATACTTTTTAGAGAAATACGGGATAGTTGTATTAAGTGGACTATAATACTATGTTTTATAAGTTTATTTTAAAAGGTCCATTATAACTTTGCTCTTTTTTTAGTCAACTATTTTTATGTAAAAGTTCATTCTCAAACCTTTTGTTCTAGAAAGGTTACCTATAACTTTCTTGTAGTTTCAATCCATTAATATAGGCGTGATTAATTAATTGCTCATTTGTTTTAATTAGAAACTATAATTGACTTCTTTTAGTGAATATTACTTTAAGGTTATGCAATGGAACATACATGTACATATGTGTTGCTTTACCCTTTATTGTTTGGCATGGAGTGAATGTCTAATACCTACAATATAGTCCTCTAGAGTCATATGAATCCTTTTAACATCTTGATTTAAAAATCATAGTTTGAATTTTCAAAATCACTCCATAATTACATAAATTTTGGTCTTATGTAGGATAACCTGGTAAGAATGTCATCTTTTGAAGGACATCTGACACTGAATATTGTTCTACTTAGCATTTGGTTCTCTAACTCATTTGTCATCCAAAAAATGTCATCCTACTCCACTTCTTTATAGCTCAATGTGCATAATCTTATGTTTTGGATGTTTTATAGTTTTTTTTTGTTTATGAAATTGTCAGATTTCATCATGGCTTCAGTTTCCAATTTTTAAATGTTTACTCTTGTCTCTATAAGCTTTTCTTTTCCTTGAATGGAAGATGCATGCTCTTATCTTACTTAATATATCCAAATCATTTAATTAATTTGTGTTTTATTGAATAAGAAGTTAAAAATCTAATTGCCAACCAATTAAAACTGTTATGCTAATTAATTTGACTATGTATTTGAATTGATTGTTTCTTAAGCTATTACATATGCTTTCTCCATACAATTCACACATCAGTAGGACGTTTCTTCATGCAATTCATCCATTAGTAGTAACCTTTTTTTTATACTAGTCATATAATCATTAAGATTATATTGGGTTTGATTGGCACAATATCAAGCAAATTGTTATAAACTAACAATTTACATGAAATTCATATTCAACCTTAGCATCAAATACAATGCCTACAAGAGAAGTTAATAATGAAGGATAATTTTGTTACATTATATATTTGTTTTAACTATTTATATATTAAGTATGCAATGACATTATTAATTTCAGTGGCTAAAAATGCTTTGAGTGTTGATGTTATGGTAGGTGAATCTTGTTTGTGTTTTGGAATTATCAATATCAACAATAACAAGCGTGCATTAATATATCCATGTATATAGTGATTGTGTAGAGCCCGACCTCTACCGCCATCACTCCAAGTATTGTCCTCTTTGACCAAGAGTGAGTCTACGACTTGAACCCAAGACCTCAAGGTTTTGTTCCACTTTACGTGGACGCCTCTTACTATTAATTGTCCTGGTATATGGTATTGTAATTATATATATTTGAGTCAGTCCAAAATATTATCAACCTATAAAAGTAATATATGTTAGTTGTCTGTTAATATATAAGATCACACGTCTAAGAAGTACATATGAGTTGTCTAAAAAGTCCACATGAGCTATTTATAAATACATAGGACCATCAGTTGTTCATATGCTTTACTTCAACCTTGTTAAGATGTCAAATCTTCCAACTTGATTTTTCATTACCTTCCTCTGTGTTCCAGTTTCCTAAACATGTTCTTTTGTCTTGCTTAGTGATGCTTTTAGTACAATGCTTTTTTGATAATATATCTACAATTGAGCCTATATAAAGGAAATAAGATGTTATTTTTATATACCATAGACATGTTCTCATCACTTCTTCAACATGAAATAAATAATATTACCATCATTTGCCTCAGTCTACTTCTTCAACATGAAATAAATAATATTACCTCAGCCTTTGGACCCGTCACCAACATCTATACGAAATCATACAACACACATACATTCTATCGCATACACATGCATTCTATCTATGAGTTAAACACCCTAATAAACAAAATGAACTTCATGCCATTATAATTCAAATAAATTGAACCAACAATCTCAATACAAGCACAATACATGTCAAGGTTAAAATCCAAAAATACATGAGAATGCCCAATGATGATATGCTTGGAGGGCTAACCA
>JANITW010000002.1:67625179-67641682 GCA_027564335.1 Erythroxylum williamsii
CCATAACTTTCAACCTACAAATCGAAAAATTTCATACTTAGTGGCGATAGAAAGCTAACAAGAAAATCTTCAACTTTTATGAAGACCAATTTCACAAAATCTATCTACTTTAGCCTAGAAACAATTCTAAAAGTTCAGGTCTTCAATAAGAGAACCAAAATCTGGATACTATTCATCCAGCACACATATCTCAACTTCCAAACAAAATTCAAAGCCTTTTAAGGCACAATTGGACAGAACTTCCTTCATAGGAATTTTAGTCAAACTTATTAAGTTTAATTCAAGCCAAACCTCAACTCAATAGCATAACCACATCAAAAGTTCTGATCAAAAATCTGAATCATACACAAGTTCAATTTTCCAGATTTGCAATCTCACTCTCATTTTACATCTTCCATACCTTTTCTAAACCAACCAACACTCATTTCACTTCATATTTCCACCATAACAGCCTCATAAGCTTTCCTTGAACATTAGTCCTCTAAATGGCAGCAACGCTCACTCAATCATTCATACATTTCCTACACTCTTCTAAACCTACTTTCACTTCCAAAACCTTTCCAACACACCGTCCATTTTTAGTCATTCATCAAAGCAAGAATTCACACACACACACCCATATATTCCAACACACTTTCCATGCCATTCAATGTACATAACAACACAAAGAAGTTCATGAACTACAAAACCATCATAGGAAACATATGACTTACCTAATCAAGCTTCCAATCTTCAACTCTTCACCTTTTAACTAAATCCTCCCAACCTTCCTACCACACACTGCCATCATCTTTCAAGTAGGAAAGGTTTAGGTTTTCTTTTTCTTTTAGAAACAAGGTGAAGAGAGCAAAGATCTTGAAGAGGCTAGTTGTGAAAAAGAGCAAAACAAAATCCCATGCAAGAAGGTGTGTCGTGAGTGGAGAAAGCAAAGAAGAAGAGAGAATAAGGTGAAAAACAATGAAATAAGCTTTGGTCTTCTAGAGTGTCATGGATGAGGGGAGAAAGACAAGAACATTTAATGATAAAGACACTTGTCATTTTAATAAGAAAAAGACAAAACTTCCATTAATCTCATTTAATAAAAGAAACCCTAATATACTTTATTTTTAATCCATCCAATTCCAATGGCTCCAATTTCAATCCCAAAATCATTTATCCAATATTCCAGTGCCATTGGGCAGAGATTTTCGGTACCGGAAACCAATCGGTTCGTCGCCTGACGATTTTTTTCAGTCCGAAAATTTTCTCCGAAAAATCCAAAAAAAAACCCAAAATGCCCCAAAAATGTAAAACATACAAAAATCACTCCAATTTATTTTTCAAGCACAAATACCATTTTTTTCACAACCAAATCACATTTAGGCACATATACCGGGAAATGTCATGAATGCATGTACAGTCATTTTCATGTGCAAATATTTCACTATTCACGTGGAAGAATATGCATGCATATTGCACAACAATTTAAACACTCTAGCCCTTTTTAAATTACTATTCTACCATTCCCATCGGAGGTGGGATGTTACATAAAATCCTGAACCTTTGGCGAAATATCAAGCTGTCATAATTGCTTCCAGAACACATCAACATCCCCCATACTACCGCCATGTCGGGAGAAACGGTAAGCTATATTATAAGCAGTTTTTACCGTATAGAATCCTTTCCGACCAAAATGCCACACTAACTTATCCGGATGTGCACGAAGACTCAAAGGAGTGCTTAAGATGCTTCTCATATCAGTGATAGAAAACAAATATATAAGCTTTGAAACATCCCACTTCTTTTCGCCGGTAACAAAAAGATCGCAAACCCGCAAAACATCATGGATAAATAAAGAGCCAGCCCTCACATAAAAATTACCCGCATGGGGAATCCAGGGGTCCCTATTCACATAAATACTACACCCATCACCAACCCTCCATGTTACCCCTTGCTTCAACACCTGTTTAGAGAACAAGACACTCTGCCAAACAAAACTACACACGGATCGTGAAGTAGCGGATAAAAAATCCCCCCTTAGGAAATATTTAGCTTTGAAGACACTGTAAATGAGAGTGTTGGTATCAATCAACAACCTCCACCCTTGTTTCCCTAGCAAAGCAGTGTTAAAACATCACAGGTCGCGGAAGCCCATTCCACCATCAGATTTCTTACAGCACATACGATCCTATGCAAGCCAATTAATACCCCCATGATCCCGCTTGCCATTCCACCAATACTTATTAAACATGACCTGCAGCTCATTACACACAGACACAAGTAACAGAAACACATTCATGCAATAAGCTGGAATTGCCTGTGCCACATATTTAATTAAAATTTCACGGCCAGCTCTAGACAGGGAACGACTATTCCAGTTATTCATTCGCTTCCACACCCTATCTTTTAAAAAAGAAAAAAAATATATTTTTTGGTCCGACCAACTAATGAAGGCAATCCCAAATACGGATTCCCACTGATAGGAAGAGTAACATGGAGAAACCCAAAAATAGCATTTGTTTCATTCTCAGGAATAGAGGGACTAAAAAGAATGCCAGACTTAATGAGATTAATAGACTGACCTGAAGCTGCCTCATAAGTGCCCAGAATAGCTTTAGTGGCTGAAGTCTCCCGAAGGTTACCCTCAAAAAAGAGAAGTGAGTCGTCCGCAAAGAAAAGATGAGAAATCTGCGGACACCCATGACCAACCCGAACACCATGAATCAAACCTCAACACTCGACATCTTTAAGTAATAGGGAAAGGCCCTCGGCCACAGACAGAAACAGGTATGGGGAGAGAGGATCCCCTTATCGTAAACCCCGAGAAGGAACAAGTGGTCCCATTTGCGTGTCATTGACACAAATTTTATAATCAATGTCCATAAAGCACAATTTTATATTAAAAAAATCTAAATGCAAGCGTTTGCATTTAGATTTTTTTAATATAAATTGATGATATAAGTGACAATACTTATAAAACCAAAACCATAAGAGTTATTGTTAGTTTTTAAAAATTAGTTGATACATTGATAAAATATAAAACTATAGGGGTCCAATGAATTTAACACCCTTTAAATTTTATTAACATTGTATATTAAAATTAGTTCATTCAATTTATTGTCCTTAATAATAATCATTATTTTGTATAAATACTTATAAAAATTTCTTGTTTTAAAATAATTTTATAGATATTATTTTTACTTTAGTAAATAATTAAATATTTTGAATTGTTATTAAAAATTATGAATATAGAATATTTAAAGTGAATTTTATTTAGGCCAGACACAATTCAATTCATAGAAAAAATTGATAATATGTTTTATAAATATAATTCTTAATCTTCCATCTTGCCACTTCTAAAGCTCATCCAACGGCCAAAAACACTTAGCTACAACTTGTGGATAGAATACGAAGATTACGACGAGCGTCCTCTTCTCTGCCTCTTACACGATGAAGCCATAACTCGTAAGCACCCCGCTCTCTCTCGTACCAGACCAATCTCCGCTGTGTATACGGCTGTGGGTGTCTTATTTGCCATCTGGTTTAGGTGAGGCCTGTAAGTGCTACGTCTATCTATTTATGTCCTTTGGTCGTTTACTTCTATGTGAAAATCAATTGAATTCTGGAGAATTGAAAAGCGATTGTGCGGTAAAGGGGCAATTTTTTTGGTCCCCTACTTTATTTTTTGTTCTGATAACGGGTTGTTTGCTCTAAGTGGATGGTATCCATGGTGGTTTTGGTGGGAAGCATGCCTTCTCTGGCTTCTTTGGTTACTTTTGGAAGCCATGGAGTGGCTGCTGTTGCCACTACTTCTTCGGAATTCTCTTCTTGTTCGCTTTTTCGGAGAGTTTCTTTGTCGAAAAGGGCTTTAAGGGGCGGGAAAAGATGGCGTTGTGTTTGTAAATATTCTGTCACTACTACTGATTTTGTTGCTTCCGAGCAAGGCAATGCTGTGTCATTTGATTCTAACAATGAGACGTTTAGAGGCTCTAGTGGTGAGAGTGATAGTGATGTTGTACTTAAACCTGCTCCAAAGCCTTTGTTGAAGCCCTCTATTGCTTCTGGGATTAACTCTGTTGGGTGGGATCCTTCGAGCAATGGTGCAAATTCTGAAAATGAAAAGTCGGATTCTGCTGAAGATGAGGAAAGGAATAGGGTAATTGAATCCCTCGGTGAAGTGTTGGAGAAGGCTGAAAAGCTTGAAACTTCTAAACCAAGTGAACTGGATAACAAAAATAGTATTGGTTCTAATAGGAAGGAAAATGCAAATGTTAATAGAAGCGCACCAACTAACATGAGAAGTAATCAGAGAGTTCCTAAACCTGTGAATGCAATGGTCAATCGTAACACAAAAAATGTGAAAAGCGTGTGGCGCAAAGGTGATTCTGTGTCAGCAGCACAGAGGGTTGTCAGGGAAGTACCTAAGACTTCCAATAACGTAGTTAATGAACAACCCAGAGGAGCAGAAGAGGCCAAGCCAAAATCCCACCCTAGTATGCCATTGGCGCCTCCCCAACCACCCTTGAGGCCGCAACCAAAGTTACAAGCAAAGCCATCTGCTGCTCCTCCACCAACTTTAAAGAAGCCTGTTATCCTAAAAGATGTGGGAGCTTCTTCAAAGTCGTCAGTTAATGAAACTGACCAAGATGCTAAAAATAAAGAACGACAGCCAATATTGATTGACAAATTTGCACGCAAAAAGCCAAGTGTTGATCCTTTGATTGCTCAGGCTGTTTTGCCTCCCACAAAACCAGGAAAAGTGCCTGCTGCTGGAAAGTTCAAAGACCGTAAGAAAAATGCTTCACCAGGAGCTCCTCGGAGAAGGATTGTCAATGAGGATGATGATGTCGAGATACCTGATGAGGAGGCAGCAGAGCTGAATGTCTCTATTCCTGGTGCTGCAACAGCAAGGAAAGGGAGGAAATGGAGTAAAGCATCAAGGAAGGCAGCTAGACTTCAAGCTGCAAAAGATGCGGCTCCAGTTAAGGTAGAGATTTTGGAGGTTGGGGAAAAAGGTATGTTGGTAGAGGATTTAGCATATAACTTGGCAATTAGTGAAGGTGAAATTCTTGGGTCCTTATACTCAAAGGGAATTAAGCCTGATGGAGTGCAAACCTTGGACAAGGACATGGTGAAGATGATATGCAAGGAGTATGAGGTTGAGGTAATTGAAACTGAACCAATAAAATTTGAAGAAATGGCAAGAAAGAAGGAAATACTTGATGAGGATGATCTAGACAAGCTAGAAGAGAGGCCTCCTGTCCTGACAATTATGGGTCATGTGGATCATGGCAAGGTAAGCTGTACATTGCCAATGTCATCATTACTGATTTGATGTTCCTGGATGTTTCTTTGTTTAATATTATGGTTAATTTTAGTTTAATTGTTGTAAGTTGAAGTTACATCTATGAAAGATATTATTGATGTTTATTTGATGTTATCACATGGCAGACGACCTTGCTGGATTACATTCGTAAAACTAAGGTATGTTGAATTCTCAGCATTTCGCTCCTATTTTATTTATGTTGGATATGGGTTGATGTGTTAATGATCTTCACCAATAAAAATACAAAGGAAAATGAAAAAAAAAAATCATTTAAGGGCCAGAAAGTCTAATATGCGATATAGAGGATTGTAGTTATTGGTTTTTTCTTGGTGTTGTGGATTTGATCATTGCACATTTATTGTTAATTGATACCTGACAATTAGATATTATAGATAGCTGCCTCTGAAGCTGGTGGAATTACACAAGGAATTGGAGCATACAAAGTTCTGGTGCCTGTAGATGGAAAGTCACAACCATGTGTTTTTCTTGATACTCCTGGACATGAGGTAAGTTCATTGCTCAATTATCGGTTCCAAGTCATGACAACTGAGTCTGAGGCCAGTAAACAAAATAAACATTCCACTTACAATGGAAAGCCTTTAAAGGATATTAAAGTTCAAACCTGGTTTGTCTCCATATAAAAGTAATAGGCCAACAAACTACATCTAATATGAATCATGGAGCTGTTATGGGTAAGGCTGGATCTACACATCTTTTTGATTATTAATTTTTTGGGGCGAGAGTGTTGGGGGGAGGTAGGAAGTGGCAGCACTGGAACTGTTTGCTTAATAATAGCAGAGGTTTCAGGGTTTGGGGGATATGTGACTCACTAAGGAGCCTCTACCTCCAGCAGTCATTATTGAAGAAGAAAAAGAGAACATTGATATTTTGTGTGCATTTTATTCAGTTGATTTATAATATTCTATGGTTCTTTTGCAAAGTCAATTGTGAACCATAACATGTTTGCACTTTCTTGCCTTTAGATGACACCTATATTACCCGCTCGTGTAGGCATTTGGAGCAATGAGAGCTCGAGGAGCTCGAGTTACAGATATTGCTATGATTGTGGTGGCTGCTGACGACGGGATTCGTCCTCAAACAAGTGAAGCTATAGCACATGCAAAAGCGGCTGGGGTACCAATCGTGATTGCGATAAACAAGGTTAATCAACTAAACCAATCCTGCTTCTTGTCAATGGAAACACTTGGATGGCAAGGCTTGTTCTTTAGGAGTTGCTGACATTTATTTGTTTTCTTTTCCCTGTGCTAGATTGATAAGGATGGTGCTAATCCCGAAAGGGTCATGCAAAATCTTTCTTCCATTGGTCTTATGCCTGAAGATTGGGGTGGTGACACGCCAATGGTTCAGGTTTTTGGCCTTTTCCAAATCTGGTTATTCTGTCTTAGCATATAAGGATCCTTACATTATTTGACCTCCTTTTAACAGATCAGTGCTTTGAAGGGGGAGAATATAGATGACTTGTTGGAAACTGTTATGCTCGTTGCAGAGGTGAGCTAAACCATATGAGCATACCGAGTTTATCCTTAGTTCACTTATTTTATTGGTCATTGGTTGTAATTGTTCCCTGAACTACTTGATAACAATTATTTTCATGCGAAATGAATATAACCAAGTTTTTGTTTGGTTATTGGCAATGTTTTCAAATGTTCACTCAATTACTTGTGTCTCATTTGGCAGTGTCAAGTGCCTAAGGGCATTTGGCTAACGTTCCCAAAAAGCTGCAGCTATTTTTGAGTTCTTCACTCTAACATAATGCTTGGTTCTGCCAGTTACAAGAGTTGAAAGCTAATCCTCATAGAAATGCAAAGGGTACAGTTATTGAGGCAGGCCTTCATAAATCTAAAGGTCCAGTTGCTACATTCATTGTACAGAATGGGACACTTAAAAGAGGTGATGTAGTGGTTTGTGGAGAAGCCTTCGGAAAGGTTGGTTATTAGAGTTTGAAGCTCTGCAATACCTCTTTCAGATACAGATTCCTGCTTTAAGTGGTTTAAATGCTTATGTAGAAAATTTCACCCTTATGATAACTTTTTTGTGTTGTGTTGTCTCTACCTTCAGGTTCGGGCACTATTTGGTGACAATGGGAAACAAGTTGATGAAGCTGGACCATCCATACCAGTGCAGGTTTCTTTGTTTCTTTTTCTTTATTTTCACTTCATACTGTTTCGTAATTGTTTATTGGTGCTGGTTTGTGGGAATAAAAGGCTTCAGGTAAATCAAACAAAACCGACATAATGAATACTGCAATTATGCTTGATCAGCAAACTTCTCATAGTTGAAACTAGTAGCTGGAATGTTTATTGGTACTCTTATTTATTTTGTTTATCAATGATTGTATCTTTAACTGGTTGGCTTGCTAATTGGAAATAAATATGAGCACATTAATTATATGCCTCCTGTAATTGTAACGTGAATGTCCCAATGATGTAAGTTGAGTTATACGTATTGTTATGCCTTCTTGTTATCAGCAGCATTTGAAATACTTTTAAGTTGGAATTTGGATTGATTTGTGGCATACTTTTGCTGTAAAAAGGTAAAACTAGAGCTTATAATTGCTTCCATATCTATCTGGCTACTAAACTTTTTGTATTTTGGTTGAGATTTCCTAATAATCTTTTGGCTTTTGTGCTTCTTTTCGGTGAAGGTTATTGGATTGAATAACGTACCATTGGCTGGTGATGAATTTGCGGTCGTTGCATCTCTTGATATTGCACGTGAGAAAGCAGAAGCTTGTGCAGAATCATTACGAAATGAGCGTATATCAGCCAAGGCTGGGGATGGAAAGGTTACGCTTTCTTCCTTGGCATCGGCTGTTTCAGCTGGAAAGCTGTCTGGGCTGGATTTGCACCAGCTGAACATTATAATGAAGGTGGATGTGCAGGTATACATTGTTTTTATGTGCCCTTAGCTTCTTAAATAAAAGAACTTGGTGGCCTTATTTTGTTCATGGTATTGTGAGCTTGAATTGTGATTGAGGCATTTTTGTTTTCACGATATTGGCTTCTTAAATTCAGACATTAAAGTCTCTGGATGGTTGCATTAAATCCACATATTAAATTCTGTCGCTAAACTAAATTATGCTGCTCATGACTAGGGATCAATTGAGGCTGTCAGACAAGCATTACAGATGCTGCCTCAACATAATGTGACCTTGAAGTTTCTATTGGAAGCAACAGGAGATCTAAGCACAAGTGATGTTGATCTTGCCGTAGCTAGTGAGGCTGTTATCCTAGGATTTAATGTTAAAATCCCAGGTCCTGTCAAAACCTATGCAGAAAAGAAAGGGGTTGAGATTCGGCTTTATAAGGTTATTTATGACCTTATAGATGACATGCGGAAAGCTATGGAAGGGCTTCTGGAACCTGTTGAGGTTAGTTTCAAATTTATTTGCTACTTAATCCCATCTTTACATGTCTGTAGATACATATGCATGTGCATAAGCGTGTCTGGATGTGTGCTTTTTGAAGGCTGTCGCCCATTTTGGCTTTAACTGGGCTGTAGTAGTTTTGTTTACTGCTTTGAATATGTAGCAATGGGTTTCTGTTCTGTTTCTTTTTTCTGTTTTTATTCTCGTATTTATGCATCACAAACTCCTTTAACAATGGGTATTATTGCATTCCAGTTAGATTTTTGCTCTGAATCCTCTTTATCTATGAGACCATTTGCTAATTTCGCATAATCGTCTATTGAGATTTATACTACTGAAGATTCAGTGCTGAAAGCTGATGTTCATTGAGTAGGAGCAAGAAATGATTGGCTCAGCAGAAGTCAGGGCTGTATTTAAAAGTGGCAGTGGTCGTGTTGCTGGGTGCATGGTGACGGATGGAAAGTTGACAAAAGGCTGTGGTGTAAGAGTTCTTCGAAAAGGAAAACCAGTCCATATTGGTGTTCTTGATTCCTTGAGAAGAGTTAAGGAAATTGTGAAAGAGGTAAGTTTTGAAGTTAAAAAGAGTAGGTATAAAGCCGGTGATATAACCTTTTTCTATTTAACATATATTGAATACCTGGCTACTTTATTGTTTCAGAATTTTTTAAATTTTTAGCTTTGTTCAGCATCCATCTCTTCCTTTCCCTTTATGTCTGGATAACTCGTATCCTTATTGGCTTTCTTTGTAACACAAAGTCCTTTCAATTCACGTGCTTTTCTTCTGAAAACAGGTGGCCGCTGGACTAGAATGTGGTGTTGGTGTGGAAGAATACGATGATTGGGAGGAAGGAGATATTGTTGAAGCCTTCAACACTGTTCAAAGGAAACGAACCCTTGAAGAAGCATCGGCTTCAATGGCAGCAGCGTTGGAACAAGCAGGAGTAGCTTTTTAAAATGATCAACACTTTTCCAGGTGAAATTGAGTCATTCTGGGTCAACAGACGGAGGCACTTGAATGCATATGTACGCCAGTGTTTTTGGCTGGTGAAGAATGCTGATACTGAATTTAAACTTTTCATAGCGTCTACTTCAATACTTCCAAGTGCAGGGACCTCAGACCTGGAATCTAAGCTCACACTGACCTTGTACCATCTGTTGTATGTTATTTGTGCTGTACATAGTCATACATATATCAAATCTCATGCTTCTTTCTGTAAAGAAGGAATAATGATCCAAGTTCAACTTGTGGAGCAGCATGTGAGAACGGTTGGTAGAAAGGAAGACCATCATTGTTTCTATGAAAATGATTGATTGTTCCTAACCCTCTTTTTCTTTGGTAGCAAGGAAGAGGCGTTCCTCTTTCTATTTTTTGAAAATTAATAGACTTCATTATAAATATATATATACAATCTAGAGGACAAAAAACTAGTATAATCGAAAATATCTAGATTATAGAGATTTGTGGTTCCTAGAAATCGTCTATATCTTGAGATCAAGGGAAACGTATTAATCTAATTCTCTTATGCTCTTCATGTTATTTGTCAGATTTGTAGCTTCTTTTTTTTGGCTAACATAGCCAATCTGAAGTGTAGGAAAATGGTCTGAAAAACCATCTCGCTACTTCTACTTTCTTGTTTCAATACTTTGCAATTACGCTCTTTCTATACGTAGTACACCAAGGCTGTCCAACTTTACATGATAGTTTTGACATCTGCTGCATTATGCACTCTTAAGTTTTCTCAACCAAGCAATAGTTTCACTCCAATAATCCATTTGTTAGGTCGTTGAGTATAATCTGCATCCGACTCCAGACTTATTTCGTATACTTGCATTTACTCACGAGGTGTTTCAAACTTTTCAGTTCAACATTACATAACTTACAGTTCAAATTGTTAATGAAGAACCTGATCTTATTCTTTGTAAACAACTCTCCATTGATTAACATCCATAAGATGAAAGCGTGAGTTGGATTAAGACCACTGTCCCATCCTAAGGTTGCCCACTCATCCTCTATGTAGCCAGTGTTTTGTAGGCTTTTATGTTGAATTTTCTTGAGTTATCTACTAGCTATTGAATTTCATCATGCTCTTCTTCCTCACGTCAAGAAAACTCTTCTATGAGAGACTGACACTTCTACTATTATGGAAGGGCCATAGCTATTGATTATTTAGAATGAGCATATTTACTTTAGTAGTTCGATGTAGCTCCTCTAACTTATATAGGGGACCTTTATAGTGCCAATTATCATATCAAAAAGACATGCTTTCTCTATTCCCAATCCATTGAACCACCTAATTCTGCATCCATTATTTGGTCTCTAGAATTTCTTTGAAAGTGCTTGATATATCTTACCTTGAGTGTAGGATCCGGATACTCTTGTATTTAATGAATACATTGTGTATCCATTTTACCCATAAATCCTCCTTTTTGTAGCACAACCGCCACAAATTCTGCCCCCTACTCACCCTATGATTCATCTTTGCATAATAGATGCCCAATCTCACCTGTTGCTTCGGTCTGCAAATTTTGTTCCAACTAATCTTCTCTTTGCTTCTGCCTTGGTTTGAATTGTTCCACAAGAAATCCCTAAGTCTCCTGTTGATTTCCTTAAGGATACTTTTGAGAATGATAAATGATTGATCCAATAATTGGTAAGATTACTTAGTATTGTCTGAATTAGCTATAGTCTGCCTCTATAGCTAAGGAACCGATTGCTCCATTAGTTGATTCTGCCATGAATTAAGTCTAATAGAAGTTTACAATCCACATCTCTAATTCTTTTTTGAGAAATTGATACCCCCAAGTATTTGAAGGGTAGTTGCCCTTGTATTGAGCCCATCTCGATAGCTGTAGAAGCTACCTCTTTACTTGAGTTGGAAGATAAGTAGAAAGGATTGCTTCTTAAACTTGAAATCTTTTGGAATTCCTTCACTGCTTGCATGATTATATCAATTGAGTTTTTATCAGTCTTGCAAAACAACAAAAGGTCATATGCAAAAGCTAAGTATGTGGGCTTCATACCTTTACATATGTTACGGAACTGTAACTTTGGGTGTTGCCGTATGGTATTCACAAGGTGAGTTGACAAAACCTCCATGCGTAGGACAAACAGGTAAAAGGATAATGGATCATCTTACCTTCCTTGCTTTGATCAGGTTTGTAAGTTCCCCATCCACCAAGATTGCCATTAAAATAGTAGTTACACATTCCTCAACGTATTTTCTAATCAGAGGAGGATAGTCGACTGCTTTCAATATTGTAAAAAGAAAGCTCCGGTTGATTGAGTCATAGGCCTTTGTAAGGTCTATCTTTATGGTATAATTCCTCATTCTCTTCTTAGAGTAATAGCTCTTTAATAGTTCCTGGCATAGTAAGATATTTGTTCCCACAGGTCTTCCTTTGATGAAAGCATTCTGTTCTGGGCTGATTAACTTCCCTAGACTCGCTCTCATTCTATTTGCTAGGATCTTCGTGATGGTTTTATAAAGAAAATTACAGCAAGCTATAGGTCTAAATTGTTCCATCTTCCTTGTATTACTCTATTTGGGGAATAAGGCAACTAAACGTTTTATTCCATTCCTTGACGATTGCTCCTCTCTTATAGAACTTGTCCACTACTACTATTACTTCTTCTCCTACAATATCCCAATGTTTTTGAAAGAATCTCCCGTTATAACCATCCAGTATTGGGGCTTTGTCGGGGTTCATTCAAAAAATAGCATTATTGATTTCTTCCCTTGTTCTTCTCTTACCAATATCACCTTGTCGTCTTGATCAAGTTGTCTAAGCCCTACTAGAACCTTTGCGGGTATATCTCTTACTGGCATTACAGTCCCAAATTGCAGAGTAAAGTACTCTAAGGCAATCCTCTTCTTACTTTCGATGTCCTTATAGATCTGCCCCTTGTCATCTTCTAACATTCAAATATAATTCTTATTCCTCTTAGCTGAAATTGAGCTCATAAAATACTTAGTACATCTCTCACCCTCCTTCATCTAAAGCATCCGAGATTTCTTTCTTAACAGGGTATTGGTAGCATTCAACAATCGATTATATTTTCCTACCAAGGTAGCTTCTTGTGTTCTTAGTTGCAAATCTTCTTATCTATCCAATATTCTCTTATGACATAGTTTTAGCTTCTCCGGAGCATCAATTTGAGCTTTCAAGCATAGTTTTAGCTCCTCTAGAGTATCAGTTTGAGCTTTCAAGTCTAGTTGGACTGTTTTTCTACTAAGCAATTTCAGCCGGTACTGCAAGGCTCTGAGTCTCAGTGATTTGATATCCTTTTGATCTAGGTATGACTTCCTACATCTCCTCGATAAGTATGTTTCTGAAGTTATGATTGTCCATCAAGTGATTGAAGATCCTAAGTGGGGTCTTCTTCTTCCTATCGCCTATTAGTAGTTCCATTACTATTGGACTACGATCCGATACAGTTAATCATCAAACAACGTGTTACTTGTTGGGTAAGTCTCTATCCACTTGTCATTAACCATACATCGGTCCAATGTTTTCAGCAAAAACCAGTCCCCCAATTGCTTATTGGTTTAAGAGTTATCATACCATTTCAGATCAGCTAAGCTCGTTTTCTCCATCACCTCCTGAAGTTCTCGACAATCGACTTAGTTCCAATTTCTCCCACTCTTTGCTTCTTCGGACTTGAGAATACAATTATAATCACCTAAAACCATCCATGGCAAACTCATGAGATGGCCAGTGTTCTCCAGTTCTTGTCAAGCTTGTGGTCTTTGAAACTTATGATTGGCTGCATACAACATTGTAATGGCAATCTTAGTCCCAGTAGCTTTAAACAGGACATTACAATGGATCAATTAATCTATTCCAATAAATTACACTATATCCACTGTCTCAGGATTAAAGCCTATGACCACTCTTCCATTGAAATTATGAGCATGATTGCTCAGTACCCTCCATCCTTTGTCTAGGAACCATAAACTCTTCTCCAATTGCTCCCTCTTTATTTTGGTTTTCAATAAACCAACAAATTCTCTTTTCCTATTCTTGATAAACTCCAGAACTGCAAATTATTTATTTAGGCTATTAAGGCCTTTGACATTCCATACTGTAAACTTAATCATTTTTTCTTTTTACCGACCCTTCTTCTCTTATACTTCCTATGTAACCCAGGGTTATACTTATTGGATCACTTTTGGTACCAGAAGTTTCCCATCTTTCAATCCCTGAAGTGCGATAGTCCCCTCTATTTGTCCTACTGTATTGCTTGGTAGATTATTCGGTGCCAAACTCATCACCAGCTGCCCATCCCCAGATCCTTGAGTATCCCCCACGATTGGTACTCCATTCCCTGCCATATGATGCTCCTCCTGAGTCTTTTCTGATGGTCCATGTCCAATCTCACAATTGTATTTTGAAGACAGGTTATGTGAAACCTGCACTTTAAGATATGGCCCTCCATCAACTCAGAGATCCCTCTCTTAGTTTGGGTTTGCCTCATTCATCTATTGTTGCTCCTGTTTTTCTTTCCTTTTCCAAACCTGCTTCTCTTTTTTCATCTTCGGTTTCCATGTATATGTGTTGAAAATTGCAGCAGTGTTATGAACAATAAATGTAAAGGAAATACTTCTGCTCTTTGCTGGATAGAAATCGTGCTACTACAAGTTGCAAAAAACAATCTAAGGTTATCAAGAGAAAAATTATTAACTGCATAAAAGAACTCTGCTCTTTTATTGATAAACGAATGACGTTTATATAACAAGAGTAATAGAGTTCAACCTGTCTACTATTACTGAATATTTATCTGATCTTGCTAACTATACTTCTAATAAAACTCTACTGCTAAAATATAGCAAAGAAATAAAAAACCAACTACGAAAAGGAAAACAAAGAAATAGAGTACTAAGAGAAATAAAACTTCTGCTGATTTTTGAAGCAAGGAATGCCAACACTTCAACACTCTTCCTTGGCATTGCGGTGTAGACACCGATCTTCTTCCTCAAAACTTCAAATCGCTCCTTTGGCAAGGCCTTGGTAAAAATATCAGCAAGTTGATCCTCAGATATGCAGTGAACCAGCTCCACTTCATTCGACTGTTGAAGTTCTCGGATAAAATGAAATTTTATCTTGATGTGTTTAGTTCTACCATGAAACACAGGATTTTTTGAGATTGAAACAGCAGACAGATTATCACACCAGATTCTTGTTGCTTTTGCTTGTTCATGACCCAAGTCTTTCAACATTTTTTTGAGCCAAATTGCTTGATTCGCAGCAGCAATATACTCTGCTTCTGCAGTTGATTGAGCTGTGGTTTCTTGCTTTCTTGAACTCTAGCTGAAGTAGCCATTTCCTAGAGCAAATAGAAAACCCGAAGTGCTCTTTGCATCATCCACACAGCCACCCCAGTCACTGTCAGAATAGCCCACAAGTTCAATAGGTTCTCTTGCAGACTTGGGAAAAAGAACTCCAAGTGCAATGGTGCCTTTAACATATCTCAACACCCTTTTAGCAGCTGCGTAATGAGACATTCTAGGATAATGCATATATCTAGAAAGCAAACTCACAAAAAAAATAATGTCTGGTCTCGTGGCAGTCAAGTATAAAAGACTACCAATTAGGCTCCTATACATGCTTTCATCCACCTTTGGAGAGTCTTCATCCTTGCCTAGTTTCAGTCCAGTCGAGATTGGGCTGCTCACTAGTTTAGACTCATCCATCTTAAATCTGCTCAAAATGTAAGTAGCATATTTTTGCTGGCATACAAATATCCCACTGCTGGACTGCATTACTTCCATGCCAAGAAAGTAATTCAAGACTCCAAAATCAGTCATTTCAAAAACATTCTCTATTTCTACCTTGAATTTCTGAATTAGCTCAAGCTTGCTCCCTGTCACAAGTATGTTATCAACGTAAATTGAAACAATTAAAACATCATCTCCTTCGACTTTCACATACAAAGTCGCTTCATTCTGACTTCTACAAAAACCAAGCTGTGCCAAATGACTATCCATCCTTTCATACCAAGCTCTTGGAGCTTGTTTTAGCCCATACAATGCCTTTTTGAGAAGATAAACTTGGTCTTCTTTGCCAGCAATCACAAAGACATTTGGTTGCTCGACATAAATCTTTTCAGCTAGCAACTCATTCAAAAAAGCTGACTTCACATCAAGTTGATGGATTTGCCATGAATTATGAGCTGCAAACGCAATAAGGAGCTTGATTGTGTCATACTTTGCAACGGTGCGAATGTTTCCTGATAGTCCACTCCATACTGCTAAGCATACCCTTTCACCACAAGCCTGGCTTTGTATTTGCTGATTGAGCCATCTAGATTAAGTTTGGTCTTGTAAACCCACTTGACTCCTATTATTTTTCTGTCCATAGGTCCATCAACCATCCGCCAAGTTCCATTCTTGTTGATCATATCCATTTCAACCTGCATAGCACTCCTCCATACTTGAGAGTCCTTAGCTTCAGCATAGTTGTCAGTTCACTGATAGCTAAGTTACATCTCTGATATATGTCATCCAAGGTCCTGGTGCCCCTTACTGGGATGTCATCTACCAAGTCAATTACTGCCACAGGTGTGTTCTCCTCTACTTCTTCTGTAAGTTGAGGTTGTTCACAAGTGACAATGTCTGGAAAAACTTCAGTTTGCATGAATTTTGGTGCTTCCCAATTCCAGGCTGTATCTTCATCAAATCTCACTTCTCTGCTCAAGATTACTTTCTCTGTCTGTAGGCAATAAATTCGGTAGCCCTGTAGGAAAATCCCGGTTGGGACATCACATGTACCCGGTGCGGAAAACAAAAATTTTTGTCCCGGGACTTTCCCG
>JANITW010000002.1:67641782-67657677 GCA_027564335.1 Erythroxylum williamsii
CCAATTTGGTTATGGATTGGTATACATTAAATGGCTATTTTAAATTATTGTTGAATGTTTGTAATGATTGGGAATGATTGGAATGGTATACAAACTAACGCGGGCTCGTTTGTCTACTGTTTTTCGTACGTATGAATGTTTACAAAAAAAATTTTGCTACTGAGTTTACTGAGTGATGTAGCACACTACCCTTGCGGGGCACAGATTCGGATATCACCATTGATGTCGGGTTCGGGTCACGCGAGAGTGGGGTATTACACTTGTGCTTGTAAAGCACTCATGAGTTCACCTAAGGAGAGGTTGTTTAAATCCTTGGATTCTTCGAGAGAGGAAATCTTGGATTCAAACTTCTCAGGAAGAGTTACAAGAATCTTCTCCATAATTCTCTTATCTGTAAAATACTCAGTAAGTAATCTGATATTATTGACGATTATAGAGATTCAATCAGCGTACTTTCCAATGGTTTCATCCTCCTGCATGTTCAATGATTCAAATTCTCTTTTCAAGTTCAGGATTTGCATCTACCTTGTTCTATCGCTACCTTGATATTCTTCCTTTAATTTGTCCCAAGCTTCTTTGGCAGTTTTACATTCCATGATTCTGTAAAAAACAGAATCAGCTACTGAATTTTGGATCAAAGACTTGGCCTTTGATTTCTTTGTCTTTTCTTCACTGTGATACCTGATTTGTGCCAAGGTAGGATTTACTAGAAGTGCAGGTATTGGCTTGTCTTCGGTTACTGTCTCCCAAAAATCAAAAGCTTCCAAATAAGCCTGCATCTTTATTGACCAGATGTGGAAATTCTTGCCAGTGAGTATAACAGGTGGGTTGAAAAATTGGCTGCTTGGTGCCATTTGTTTTGTGGTTTAAAAGTTTGGTGTTTTGGTCCTGAAAGATCAATTGGAGCTTTGATACCACTGTTGAAAATTGTAGCAGTGTTATGAACAACAGATTTAAAGGAAACACTTCTACTCTTTGCTGGACAGAAATCATGCTACTGCAAGTTGCAAAAAACAGTCTAAGATTATCAAGAGAATAAATATTAACTGCACAAAAGAACTCTGCTCTTTTATTGATAAACGAATGATGTTTATATAGCAAGAGTAATAGAGTTCAACCTGTCTACTACTACTGAATATTTATCTGATCTTACTAACTCTACTTCTAATAAAACTCTACTGCTAAAAAATGGCAAAGAAATAAAAAACCAGCTACAAAAAGGAAAACAAAGAAATAGAGTCCTAAGAGAAATAAAGCTTCTGCAGATTTTTGAAACAAGGAATGCCAACACTTCAACATGTTACTCTAATTAAATCCTCTACAAGGTCTCCATTCTCATCAAGCTTCATGATTTTTAGGGTATCCGGTAACTTCCTTGATAAATCCACATTAATACAAACTCTAACAAACCCAACCCACTTCATTAAGGAAGTATTCATATCAAGTCCTAAAGGTTTGCCTGTCTTGCTAGCAATATAACTCATCCCTTCTGTAGACCATACTCCAATAGAACTTTGTGAATATTTACTCATAACGGTTAGAAAGTAATCATGTTTCTGCCCAAGGTAACTCCAGGCTGCCACTTCTTAATCAGTATTGGATGCCCCATTATATACCAAGGCCCAGCTTCCAACACTTTCTATGCATTCTCTTCGGTGTTGAATTAGAAGACAAATAGTTCATCTTCATTTATCATCGTATTCACCAGTCCCTTAGGCCTCCATAAAACATTAGCTCACTTGTTAACAACTGGAAAAACTAACTGCTTCTCTAGAAAAAATCCCGTAAGAGAGGTTCGCCACTTTTGAGCACCTTGCTATAACACCTCAATCGGTGCTTGGAGTGGTTTGTCCCCGTCAACCTCCACAAATTGAAGTTGACCTAAATTTCCAAAATCTCCAATAATCGAGCTCTAAGTGTGATTCACCTTCTCCGGTCCCTGCTGAGTCTTAACTGATACTTTCTCTAAAGGTGGGAAGTCGGTGCTATTTAGGATTGGAGGGTCCAAAGTAGCTAGAGTACTAGGAAGGTTGGTTGTGTTGTGTGAGGGCCCAAAGGAGGTGGAGTATTAGGAAGGTTGGTTGTGTTGTGTAAGGGGCCAAAGTCATAATTACAAGGACAATCCTTAAGAGGTGTTGGCCAGAAGAGTAGGGAAAAGGGAATTGTGATGGCGAGGCGAAAAACAAAGGGGAGGGAAGAAGGAAAAGGTGGATGGCAAAAATGGAACTTTCGGACAAGAAGGGGTTGTTGGAGAAGAGGAAGTAGAACTGTCTTTGCAAGTTGAGATTTGGACTTCTTATGATGATTAATTATGATAATCATTTAATATTTGCTTTTTAATAGACCAGGCACAAAAAATGTATGACATTATAATGCCTTTATTCTTTGAAGTGATCAATTGACCTTCGCTGTGATCATTGCATGTTAAACATTTGTTGCTGCTGCGGCTGCTTCAACCTGCGATAGCAAATAATCTGTCGATAGGTGATAAAAGTTTGATTCTTGGTTCAACAGTTGATGGCAGTGAGCTTATCACAGCTTTTTGCCTTTGTATTTCTGTCATTTGTTCAACATTCATACCTCTGGGAAGCACACGTAATGTGAATATCTTTACTTTCTATAAATTTATTTCCTGATGAATCATATTTTAAATTTACTTTACTTTTCCGCTAATCAAACAGAATTTTAAAGTTTTCAACTAAAGATTCCTTCTCTCTATCAGAGAGAGACGCCCTGCTAAAAATGGCACAAACAGTAAAACCATTGTTCATCTATAACAGTAGTAATGATTTATTATTTTGATTCTGATTCTCATAACAATAGTCCAATACTGCCAAATATTGATCAATCCTTTGATCTGAGACAAGTTGTTCCGATCATGAATAGGTTTCTCAGAAATTTTCCTGTCTTACATTTCAATGTGTTGACAGGTTATGACACTCCTTATAACCTGGCCACGGTACGAGGAATGTCCCAGTCTGTAACAATGTGGTTACGGGTTATCTCCTTGAGTGAGCGGCATCCGCTTAGTGCCATTGTTAGTTCAAACTCGTCTCGAAGCATCTGAAGTACTTTTCTCACACCAGCCTCACCTTCAGCAGCCAATGAATATACAACCGGCCTTCCTATCTAAAATTGAGACAGAAAATCCAAAGGGTGAAGATCGCTAAGCATTGAGACAGAGATCCCGGAGATGTGATATCATTCTGATACACAATTCTAAGATAATAGAGGTATCTTTTGAGTACAAATGTTTCAGAGAGTGCATATTTTTGTTGCTTTACTTAAACAAGATTCTGTAAGGAAGATCATAGTTGCAGGGCTAGAGATTTAGGTACGTATTCTAGGAACAGGTACTCTTTTCATGTTCAAAGTATCAAGAAATTATGTTATAACTAAGCCTCTATCCTTCTCTCCCCATGTCCATGAGTTTTAATTTTCTGGTAAGTGATACCATTTAGTTGAAGTGTATGTGAATGCAGCTAGTACTTACAAATATCCCAGATGCTCCCAGTGCCAATGCTTTGAACACATCTGTTCCACGCCGAACTCCACCGTCGAGAAAAACAGGAACTCGGCCTTGTGCACCCTTAACAACCTGCAAAATGGAAATTCCGGCAGGTTACAGTTTCGAACGTAACTATGGTCCCATATTTACATTGAAGAGTGAAGTGAAACTGAGAACATCAAGAAAAGATGTCGCAGAAATCAAGCATAATGCGAAGACACTATGATTTTTCAAAACCAATAGAAGTACATTTACCTCTTCCAAAGCCATAATAGTAGCAGGTACATAATCAAGCTGACGAGCCCCATGATTGGAGACAATGATTCCGGCAGCTCCATATTGTACTGCTAGTCTTGCTGCAGTGATGGCAAGAAGGCAAAAACATACATCAGGAATTCCATAAAAGATCAAAATAGAAGATGAGTCTAATTCATTTTGCTCTCTCTCTGGCAAAGATGGATATATTCTTATTCTTTTTACCATCCTCAGCAGTGATTACACCCTTCACCAGAATTGGCAACGAGGTTATTGTTTGTAGCCACTTCACATCCTGCTCGAGTAGCAATAAAAGTGTGTGAAAAGGTTGTCCTTGTAACAGGTTAATATCTGATACCACTACACCAACTCACCTTCCAGCTGAGGGACCGGTCAATTTGGCCAGCAACATAAGAAGCCAGTCCAGAGTCATTGGTCTGAAAAGTCAGTTAACAGAATCATGAACCAACACATAGTGGACATAACTGAATCATGTAATGACAGAATCCCTCCTCTAGCTAGCCACCTTATCCATTTTGCCAAGGTCCAAGCCCTCAAAGTTCTTCAAAGTCAAAAACGGTGGCAGTGTAAACCTGACAAGAATAAATCGAAGAATTACAAATTTTCCACAACACAAATATCTTGTCTCTTTTCATCTCCCTTTCTTGTTAGTTGATGAATAGCAAGAACTATATTCTAGGAGTTATTTTAGGCCTAATTCACCTGTTCTTGATATCAGCTTCTCTTCGACCGAGTCTTGGAGTATCAACAGTGAGGGCAATTGCCTTGAAACCAGCCCTTTCGGCTCTTCTCACAAGCTGAGCAACTACATTCCTGTCCTTGTACACCTGAATGATGTGGACAGTAGTACTTTCAATTTGTTTGTCAACGCAGAACTTGAACAATTCTAAAGGGCAGAAAGCAATACAAACTACAAGAGATGGAAGAGGTGGTTTCGCAACTCACATAGAGTTGGAAAAAGCGAATTCCAGGCCCTGTTGAAGCAACCTCCTCTACACTGGAAGTGGCCCACGAGGATAGTGTCTGAAACATCACATGCAATGCAAACTTAGTATAGCAGATAGTTCAAACTTAATTTTAATTACTTGGAGAAGCTGAGCGATGTGAGTTTAGTATTGAAAACCAGGAAGATTGGACAAAATATGAAAGTTCAAATTTCAAATTTTCAGAGGAAAAAGGAAGAACCAAACCATGATTGTGCCAGCTGCTGAAGCTGCCCTAGCAGTTGCATATTCTCCTGCATTTTATGGATCAACACAATCAGAAGTGATACAAATAGCTTTATTTCAGGATAAAGCACATTGATCTGAACTAGACACAATCAGTTTCCATGTACCAAAATGCTATACAAAGCATTAGAAATACTGATGTGGACAGTTAGTTTCAACCAAGGGATACTAAGTTGCTCCATGACCAATAAAGGACACCTATCACTCAGAATCTGGAACATAAAGTATGGTGTTTTTTCAGTTGCAGTCAGAAACATATACCCTCGGGATGAGCCATTTTCTGCATGGCCGTGGGAGCAATCATGATAGGCATTGAAATCTTGAAACCCAAGACTGATGTGGCCATATCAATCTTGCTTACATCAATAAGAATTCGGGGACGGAACCTGTTTTCAAATGTTGAAAAATACAATATCATGAAACGAGGTCCTGGTGGATCATTAGCTTCAAATGTAAAGTTTGTTCTTCATCTAAGCACATCAGAAGAAGTCAATAAAATATGCCATTGCCATAGCCAGACTTTAAAACCAAAAAGATGTGAGCTCACAGAATCCGAGAGAAGGCGTTCCTGTTCTCCTTAAGAGTCCACTGGTCCTCTGCGCCAGATGCATAGTAATCAAAAACCATCTTGGGCAATTTCTGCCTAGCAATTTCTTCGTATTCCATCACATTAGTGATCTCCATCTTGTCAAACTGAACTTCGTTGCTGTTCCATAAAATTTCGACAATTGATAATGGTCATATTAAATCAAAAGTAAGACCTACGTATGAATCATCCGCGCGATAGCAATCATCGATCTCACTTGAGAACAAATAAAATTAACTTAAAAAGAATGAATCTTTTAAGAGAAATCTGAAGGAAATATCAAAATAAGTAATTGCAAAGAAAGCTGAATCCATCTTTGCCCGGAAGCAAGTCCAGAAACCAAATAATTTACATGTTGTTCCAATAACTCAAAAGAACACGGAAACTCTCACCGATGGAGGTGTTTTCCTATTTGTCTCCTGAAGGAACATCAGACGATAACTTAGATTTATGAGTTTCAGAACAGCACAGATATACAACAGGCTAAGCCTGAAACTATATATAACGTGGCAAAATAGAATCTTGATTCATGTTCAGTAGATGATAACAGAAGTTGGGACATTTTAGACATAAATTTAGATAACTGATATTTCATCAAATTGAAGAAAAAAGTTGATAGACACAAAGAAGATGAATTAACATACGAGCGTATAGCAGAAAAGAGAACAGACCTTGAACCACTCTTATCACTAGAGAGACAGAGAGAGAATATTGAGGAATGGGAAAACTGAGTACAGATAACGTTGGTCGAGAGAGAAAGAGTTCACAAGTGCTCAACGTAAACTTATGGAAACAAACAAACTTGGCATGGTGCAGAACAGAGAGAAATAACTAAAGAAATGGTAGATAGAGACAAACGTGGTGGGGGAGCTAATGTTCCTGAGATTAGACTTCAAACTGTGGATTGGTTTTCCAAGGTGTGCATCTCTACCCACGTCTGCGTCATCAAAAACCCTTTTTTTGTGGAGTGTATTTTCTTTGAATTATTATCACAATCCATGCTCAATCCTCGTCAGTCATTCCCATGATCCTCCAATCTTCGTATTTGATATCATCATAGTTTGTATTACTATTACATTATTTTATATCCGTGTTTATTGATATTATGTACTTTTTGCATGTGGGTGTAAAGGATACAACCTCTTTATAATATAAGAATAAGATTGCGTATTATTATATCTTTTTAGATTTTATTTTATTACTTCAAACTAAATACGACGATGACAATGATAATTAATAGATAAAATTGTGTAATGCTAAATCTTCCGGGCCTTTGTATACCCATTATAAGTTTCGAAGTTATGGCTGAATTGAGATCTTCATTGACATTCTTGTATCATCGTGAGCTTTGGCTGAGCAACATGCAATAGACATTATTTTTAATGTCTGCGGCCACTCATTGATTGGTTCGTACTATTCACAGGAACGTGATGGGTTTGGAGATTGCGGCAGCAGTCTTATGTTTTGACGAAGAGACTTTTGTTGGACTAGTCTACGGTGGTTCATGTCACAAACTTCAATGGAGAAGAGAGAGAGAGCTACGCCTTTCCCATAAATCAGTTCCTCTTTAGTTCCAGTTATTAATTTCACAAAATTAAAAGAATTGGTAGAGTGAACGTCAAGCAAAAGAGACGTCAAGGAGGGAAAAATGAGAGTTCTTTAAGAAGAAACCTACCCTTCCATGGTAAAAGGTACAAAATAGCATCTTTGCTTTTCTTTCTGTTGGTACTTGAAATCTCCTTCAAGCCAAACAGAGAATCTGATAACTTTTCTAGAGACTTTCATTGATGGATCATCAGAAGCCTCCTTTTTTTACTTTTCTCTTTTCTACCACACGTCAATATCACAAACAATGCAGAAAGAAAGAAACAAGACAACTTCTTATTTGGCACGAGTAGATCCTGTACTTTGCAGTTGCAGACTACCAGGGAAATAGCCACATTAAGGAAGCAAAAGTGGTGAACTTTTCAGTTTTTTTTTTTTTTTTACTATAATGTGCCAAAGAGAAATGCAGGCAAGAAAAGGCAAAAGTACATGAAAAAAGCATATTGAAATATGCATGGTGGAACTATTGAGTTTACAATGTTGTTATGGTACCATTGTTGGTGAATTCCCATCCCTTTGGATTCATCAGGGTTCTTCTCAGGACATAAGCTTTTGGTTCCTTTACCTTCAACACAAGAAGTACTTTGCTCTCCATCAGTATTCAAACATGTAGGGATCTCTAAGTCTGAGTACACAGAAAAGTTGTCCATCTTAAGTGTTTTGTTGCTTGTACATAGTCCACTGTTTCCTTTAACAACTAACCTTTTGCCAAGCCTTTGAACAAAATCATCAGGGAGTAGTAGTTCTCCACTCAGCAGATTATGACTCAAGTTTAGGTGATCAAGATTTGGAAGAGAGCCCAAGTTGGAGGGAACTGTCCCTGTGAGATTGTTGTTGTCTAAAGACAGAGCAGTAAGGGTTTTCAAGGAAGAGAAAAGACTGGGTATACAACCTTTTAATCCACATCCTGACAAGCTTATTGATTTCAGGTTTTTAAGGGTCTTCAGAAACAAAGGTATCTCTGTGTTCAAAGGGTTGTCATCAACTATTAAATACTGAAGCTGCTCTAAACCTGAAAGCGTTACTGGCAATGGTCCATTTAGAAAATTGTAGCTTAAATCAAACAAAACTAACCTCTTCAAATCGCCCAACTCTGAAGGTATCGCTCCAAGAAGCTTGTTGGAGCCCAGATCAATCTTTTGGAGAATTTGAAGCTGCCCCAAAGAACCAGGAACAATGCCTTGAAGGCCATTCTGGCTTAGGTCCAAAATCGTCAAACTCTTTAGATTTCCAATCGTTTCAGGAATTTCACCACTTAGATTGTTGTAACTCAGATCCAGTTGCTCTAGACCCACCAGTCTGCCAATCCCAGAAGGTATATTCCCTTGCAGATTATTCTGAGAAAGACTAAGGACTTTTATTCTGGAAACATCTGTAAAATTTGAAGGTATCTCTCCAGATAGAGCTGGATTGGAATCAAGCACCAAATGCTCTATTGAAGAAAAAGCTCCAAAAAGATTGGCTGAAAGAACAACTCTTGAAGTTACAAAACAGCTGAAAATGGAGAGACTTTTCAGGTAAGGAAGTTTCTGCAGGGATTTTGATAGGCTAGCAGATGACTTGCAAGGAGGGCTACTAATATCAGGACCAATGTGAATCTTAGTGACATGAAAGATGGGAGGATCTTCTTCACCAATCTCACATTGGATACCAGGCCATGGTGTGTTAGTGCATGGTTGTGGGTGTGCTTGAGCAAAGTCAGGATCATCCAAAAGCTCTTCTAAAACCTCAAACAACCCCAAAAGCTCGTTCATTTCCATATTCATGTCACTCCCATCTGAGTTTCTTGATAATGCAGTCACCTCACCTCCGAGAACAAGGAGTCCAACAAAGTAGATGTACATGGAAGTAGCCATAAGTTGGAGAGATACCCAAGAGAAACAAGAAGGAATCAAATGGAAATCGATTCCTGCATTCACCCACCTACATCTTAAAGGAGGTAGGTGCGGATATTTGTTAATAAAGCTGCACGGAATCTTAGTTGTCGTCTCTGCGTCCTCCATAAATTGACACTTGACAGTTTGTGAGAATGATGGTGTTCCAGTTTTGCATGAGAAAAGAAAGTGAAAAAAGTTGGATAATAGAGCAAAAGTAGTAACTTGACAGAGAAACAAGAACATGTCAGAATGGTCAAATTGAGCATTCAATGCCAAAAGGGAAATCACGATGGGACGTTACTCTAACTCAGTATCTTCCATGAAATTGACATCAACACGCGACGCAGCAATTCGAATGGAACTGCTCAATGGTTTGCCGGAATCTTTTGCCTGTAGACAAGCTAGTTAAAGTAACTTTTAGGAGCAAAAGTTTATATAATATTAATATTTTATATAATATTAATATTACATATATATCAATGATATTAAAATCTAACTCAACTAATTAAACTTAATTTTAATTAATAATTTAATACAATTATAATAAAATTTTAATTTAATTTAATTAGTTGCAGTTAAACTTTAAGAGTTAAGTACTTAAGTTCAATCATTATGACATTAATGTTTTATTGGTTCAAATATGATGTTTTAAACAAAAATTCCTAGACCTCATATTGTAGTGAGATTTATACTGAGTATTGTTGTTGTTAGATATGAGTCCCTCATATAGAGTGACACTAACTTTTTTAGCAAATGCGGCATCAACTTCGGTGTCGTATTAGTTGAAAAAATGGAAGGAAGACAGCTACACTCATGCGATGAAGTGTCTATATAAGGCACTCTTTGTTTCATACAACAATGAAAAAAATACAAAGGAAAATCATAGCAAAATAATGTTTTGAAGTAAGGAAAGATTTTCTTAAAGGGATGATGAGTGACAAAATAGTGAGGTTACTATTTTTAGATTGAGAAATACCTTATGAGACACTATTTTGGTTTTATCTCTGTATACTTACTATTTATAATAGTGGAAGAATTATTATGAGTTTTATCTGTAGACGTAGCTCAAAATTAAGAATGAACTACGTTTAATATTTTGTGTTCATTTTTTTTTTCAAAAATAGACCCGCTGCGCTCAGCAAGTGGTATCAGAGCCGTGTTTTCATTGAAGGTAGTTTTTGAAAAGAAGCACGTCACGGGAAAGACAAAATTACAACAAATTTTTTGGCATGATCTATTCGAAAAGTTGACGTAAAATAGAAAAGGTGATAAATAGTACTCTCAAGTTTTTTTTTAAAAAAAATTGCAAGGTGACGACATTTTAGCAATAGTAACTGGGTCCCTCAGTACTATTCCAGTGAGGTCTAGCGATACTATTCCGATCAGCATTATTCGCAAGTTACTATTTGCCAGATCCAGTGGTGAAAATTTAGAAGATATCTTTTCTACCAAAATTTGACATTTTGATTATATCTTTACGGTCGATTTTCTCAAATTTGGGTTAATTTAGCAAATAGAGGTGAAGAAAAGCAAAATGATCAATCTAAACAATATTAACTACCGTACATGGCGAACCAAGATGAAGGATCTCTTGATGATTATAAAGATACATTTGTTGGTATTTAAGACAACTAAACCGAAGGAGATGTCTAACGAAGATTGGGAGTTTGAGCATGAACAAGCGTGTGGTTATATTCGACAGTTAGTTGATGATAGTATAATCACATTTGTAACGAAACTCATGCAAGAACGTTGTGGAATAAGCTAGAGCAGTTGTATGCTTTAAAGACTGGCAACAACAAATTGTTTTATCTAACAAAATTGATGCAAATATAATACCAGGAGGGTACTTCAGTAGCTTATCATTTAAACAATATGGAATGAATGGTTGATCAGTTATCAAAGATGGGCATAAAATTTGATAGGTGATTGCTCTAATGGTGCTAGCTTCATTACCAAAGTCTTTGGAGACTTTAAAGGTGTCTTTAACAAATACTGCACCAAATGACGTATTAAATATAGAGTCTGTTAAAATTAGTATACTAAATAAAAAGATGAGACGTAAATCACAGTATGCAACCTCTTCATCATATTCAAATGTTTTGTTTACAGAAAATAGAAGAAGGAGTCAATCCAGAGGACCAAAGTCCATAGACAATAGCAGAGGAAAGGCAAACAGATAGATAAATGTGGAATGTCATAACTACAAGAAGAAAGGCCACATTTAGAAATTTTGCCAAAATTTGAAGAAGAAAAAAGGCAAAGTTGTGAAGAAAGAAGAAAGCAGTGATGATGAACAAAGTAGCATTGTTGATGTATTTAACCTTGTTATTGATATAGAGATAGTCAGCCTGGTGTCACAAGAAACAAGTTAGATAGTTGACAGTGGAGCTACTATTTATGTTACATCTCATAAATAATTTTTCTCATCTTACACACCTGAAAATTATGGAGTTGTTAAGATGGAAAATGGAAATTTGTCAAATGTTGTTAGCAAAGGCGATGTTTCTTTAGAAATAGCTAATGATTCAAGATTGTTGTTGAAATATGTCAGGTATATTCCTGATATGCGTCTGAACTCGATTTCTGTAAATAGGCTAGATGATGAAGGTTTTCGAAATACTTTTGGAAACGAAAAATGGAAGCTTACTAAGGGCTCCTTAGTATAGTGTCCAAAGGTCAAAAGCATTTAAGATTGTATATGATGCAGGCAAAGCTCTCTAGTGATATTGTCAATACAGTAGAGAATGATAATAAGTTGATTTGTAGCATAAAAGATTAGGTCACATTGGTAAAAAAGGGATGATTCAACTTGTAAAAAGAAATATGTTATCTGGTCTAAATCAGATACATAAAAAGAAATCTGTAGATTGTCTAGCAAGGAAACAAAACAGGGTTTCTTTTCAGAGTTCTCCTCAATCCAAAATGAAGAATGTTCTAGATCTGATTCACTCAAATTTGTGCGGACCATTGTCAAAGTCATTTAGTAATGTATAGTACTTTGCAACTTTTATTGATGATCATTTTAGGAAAATGTGGACCTATACTCTGAAGACTAAAGATCAAGTGCTAGATGTGTTTAAACAATTTCAAGCCTCAGTTGAGAGATAAACTGGGAAGAAGCTGAAGTGCATTCGGACAGACAATAGCAGATAGTATATCAAACTATTTGATGCTTACTATAAAGAGCATGGCATTCAACTTCAAATGATACCACCAAAAATACCGTAATTCAATGGCATAGATGAGAAGATGAGAAGGATTTTGATGGAAAAAGTCAGATGTCTACTTTCACATTCAAAGTTGCCTAATGCATTTTAGAGTGAAGCTTTACTTGCAGTTGTTTATGCATTAAATCATTAACTATGTGTTCCTCTCTAGTATGAAATTCCAGAAAAGGTGTGGTCAAGAAAGGATGTTTCTTATAATCATTTGCAGATTTTTGGTTGCAAGGCCTTTGTCTATATTCCTAAAGATGAAAGGAAAAAGCTTGATGTCAAGACACGACAGTCTGTATTCATTGGCTATGGCTAAGATCAATTTGGCTATATGTTTTATGATCTGGTGCAGAAAAGACTTATCAGGAGCCGTGACGTTATGTTTGTTGAAGATCAAACTATTGAAGATATTAACACAGCGGAAAAGGAAGTTCCAAGCTTTGACGATGACTCAACAAGCTTTTGAGTGAATCCTCCAATAGTGGTACCTAGACAAGTTGGAGATGAAGTGCAGAATGATTAGCTAGAAGCTGATAATGCAGATGCCTCCAATGAAGTTAAACCAGAGGATGATGATGGTGTTCACATTCAACCACCAGCACCTGAACATTCTCCAGTCCCATTACGAAGATCTAGTAGAAATAGATAACCATCTACTAGATATCCAGTTGATTAGTATGTAATGCTGACTGATAGGAGAGAACCAGAAAGCTTTGATAAAACCATAAATGATGAACACAAGAAGAAATAAAAAGAAGCCATACAAGACGAAATAAAATCTTTGCATGAGAATAAAGCATTCAAGTTGGTGAAGTTGCCCAAAGGCAAAAGAACATTGAAGAATAAATGGGTGTTCAGATTAAGCATGAAGAAAACAAAAACCATCATTGATTCAAAGCAAGATTAGTAGTCAAAGGATTCAGTCAAAAGAAGAGTATTGACTTTGACGAGATATTTTTACCGGTGGTAAAAATGGCATTCATACGTACAATGCTAGGGCTAGCTGCAAGTTTTAATTTGGAGGTTGAACAAATGAATGTCAAAATTGCCTTCCTAAATGGAGATTTGGAAGAAGAGATATACATGGAGCATTCAGAGGGTTTTATAAAAAAAGGAAGAGAAGACTATGTTTGTAGACTAAAGAAGAGTCTACATGGTCTAAAACAAGCACTAAGACAGTGGTATAAGAAGTTCGGGTCTGTTACAAGAAAACTACTTCAGATCACTGTATATTTGTGAAGAAATTCTCTGATGATGATTTCATTATTTTATTACTCTATATGGATGAAATGTTAATTGTTGGTAAGAATATTGCTAAAATCAACAATCTGAAGAAACAACTGGATAAATCTTTTGCCATGAAAGACTTGGGATTAGCAAATCATATTCTTGGCATGTAGATTATCAGAAATAGAAGTTCCAAGAAACTGTGGTTGTCACAAGAAGAGTAAAGTACTTCGGAGATTCAAACTGGACAAAGCTAAAGCGATTAATTGTCCTTTTGCTAATCACTTTAAATTGAGTTCTAGATAGTGCCTTTCTACAGATGAAGAGAAGGAAGAAATGTTTAGAATTCCATATGCTTCAACAGTTGGAAGTTTGATGGATGTCATGATTTGTACACCACCAGATATTGCTCATGCAGTGGAAGTTGTGAGTCATTTCCTTTCAACTTCTAGAAAGGAACATTGGGTTACAATTAAGTGAATTCTCAGGTATCTTTGAGGGTAATCCAAAATATGCTTATGTTTTGGAAGAGTAAAACTTGTGTTAGCTAGTTACACAAATGTAGATATAGCTAAAGATATTGACTCGAGAAAGTCTACATCGGGTTATTTGATTACTTTTGTAGGGAGAGTTGTGGCATGACAGTCAAAGTTACAAAAGTGTGTTGCACTTTCTACAATTGAAGTGGAGTTTATTGCAGTAACGACAGCCTGTAAGGAGTTGTTATGGATGAAAAAGTTCTTTAATAAACTTGGTATTAAGCAAGAACAGTATCAGTTGTTTTGTGACAGTTAGAGTGCTATTCACCTTGGTAAGAATGCCTCTTTTCACTTACGATCAAAACACATTGATATGAGATATCACTAGATCAGAGATGTGATGGAAACGAAACAATTATAGTTAGAAAAAGATCCATACTGATGAAAATGGGTCAGACATGTTAACCAAGATTCTACCAAAAGGCAAGTTTGAGTATTGTCGATCAGTAGCAAGCATGATAGAGCCATCCATGTCATTGGGAGGAGGAAATTTGTTGGACATAGGTCCCTCACATAAAGGGACATCAATTTTTTCAACAAATGCGGCACTGATTTCGGTGCCATATTAGTTGAAAAAATGAAAAGAAGACAGCTACCTTTGTAGCTATCTCATGCGGTGGAATGCCTATATAAGGCACTCTCTGCTTCATACAACAATGGAAAAAATACAAAGGAAAACCAAAGCAAAACAATGTTTTGAAGTTAGGAAAGATTTTCTTAAAGGGTTGGTGAGTGACAAAATAGTGAGATTACTATTTTTAGGTTGGGAAACATCTTGTGAGCCACTATTTTGGTTTCATCTCTGTATACTTATTTTTTGTAATTGTGGAAGAATTATTCTGAGTTTTGTCTGTAGACGTAGCCCAAAATTAAAGGTAAATCACGTTAAATATTTTGTATCCATTTTGTTCATTTTATTTTTCCTTTTAAAAAATATACCCGCTGTGCCCAACAGTTATTGTGATTTATATATAAAGAAACTACCACAACAATAACAATTCAATAAAAATTTCACTTAAACATGAGATTTTTTAATACTACACAATCTTATCATTAAACAATAGCTTGAATGTCATGCCTTTAGGCTACAAATAACTTTATGAACTCAAGCTCTTAAAGAATTAGAAAGAAACAAAAACAAAGATAGCTCACAAACTACACATGCATACATATCTAAAGCACATTTAGGTAGTTTTAAGACATTTCTTTCTCCACCAATCAATGAATTCAAAGTCTCTTTAAAAATATACCATACATCGATCTAGCCTCTCACACTGCTGTTGTAACATCCCACCCCCGACGGGAAGGATAAATCGTAATTTAGCAAAGGATGAGAGTGATTGGGACTAATTAGGAATTTCCATACATACTGGTATTGGTGAATAGTGAATTTTTGCATATGAAAAATAACTGTGCATGCATTCATGATTATTTCCCAGTATTGGGTCTAAATGAAATTTTATAGTGAATAATGTGGAAATTGTGTTTGAAAAATTTATTGAAGTGATCCATTGTGTGTTTTACATTTTAAGGAATTTTTAGAAATTTTCTGGACTTTTCTGGAGAAAATTCCCGGACCAGACAAATCGCCAAGTGGCGAATCAGTTGATTTTCGGTAGCAAAAATTGCTATTCAATGGCACTACAATATTGGGTATATTATTTTGGGATTGAAATGAGGGCCACTGGAATTGATTGGGTCAAATTTCATTAGGGTTTCTTAAGAAATCCTATTACATGTTTTTGTCCTTTTCTCATTTTGTCTTTTTCTTCAAAATGACACTTGTCCTACACCTTTTAAATGTTTTTGTCTTATTCCTTCATTGTATTT
>JANITW010000002.1:67660586-67681026 GCA_027564335.1 Erythroxylum williamsii
TAGATTTTTAGGTTTAAAATTTTTTTATTTGCAAATAGGTCCCTAGGAATTTTATATTTCACGGTTCACGGAACTACACGAAAATTTTCGGTATCTATAGTACCGATCGGTACAGTCCGAAAACAGCCGGTACCGGCCAAACTTTTTGTTCGGTACTTTTGTACCCATACCGGTACTGATCGGTACGACATTCGTATCGTTGATTGTAGTGTGCTTTCTACTACACTATATCTTAAAGTCCAGCCCTAGTGGTCTAGCTGTCATCATTTAATTTCAGCTTAGGCTATACAGGTAGTGTCTTGAGCTTCAGATTATGTATATCATTCTAACTTTATTTGATGATATTAAAATTCCTCTTTCCAAATAACATAAACACAATATCTAACCATGGCTTCGAATGATTTCTTTTGAAGTAAAACGAAATTGAATTAAGAGTTAAATAAAGAGAAAAAACCCAACATACGAAAACAAGCATTTGGAGAACTTTTCATCTAAAAGGAACATGCACCAAGTGCGACCTATGTTGGGACCCCAGTTTGAGTGTAAGTTATCTAGTGCAAAGCAGACCATTAGATAACCTTGTCATAGCTGGTTTCTAAACTATACCAGACAAACGGGCTCCAGTTTTACCTTGGAAGAAGATTACCTTGAGGAAGTATTAGAGGACCCCAAGAGTTAGTAGTAATAATTGTTTCACTGCATATGAGGTGTGAGTTTGTAACAATAATGAGCTCCAGTAACTAGTTATAAAGTGAGTTTGGAGTGCACAAGGATCCATTTTCTTGCCCTTGATAGCTGGATTATTTCTTTCCCTCCAAACATTATAGATATAGCAATTTAGGCACAACTAAAATAATTTTAGATCATGCTTATTTTGAGTTTTTATGCTTGAAGCCCAAGTAATCACTTGATCTCACTGGCCTGAATCAGTCCGTAAGTTACAGCATTGGAGGAAGTGTGTCTGGGGCATAAGAAGAATAACTGATTAGTAGTTTCAGGGAAAGTTTTACAAAGAAAGAATATGCCATTATGGTTGGAACTTGGAACTCCAGTTAGAACCTGTCAAGTGTCATAAGTCTCTTAATAGTCATCTATAAAATGAAGGAAGCCTTAGGTAGGTGATCCTTGAACTTTGAAAATGGATGCACAATAGGAATTGATGAACTTACTAAACATATGCCTTAGCTAGCATATTTAGTGCCTGTTTGGATGGACTTATATCAATAGAGTTTTTTTTAGTATAGCTTTTCTAAGAATTTTTCTAAGCAGCCAGTTAACTGTTTTGACTATCATTTTAAAAAGAGCTTTTTGAAAGAGATTTATATAATATACTGTTTGACAACATAAAAATAAAAAGCACTTTAAATTTTAACTATATTTTATTTTGTAATAAAAATTATTTATGCATATAAATATTATTTAAAATATATTAAACAATATGTAAAGTACAATATATTAATTATTATATAATTTTAAACCATATGAAACATAAATGAAAATATATCTAACAAAATCTTTTATATGAATTATATCATAAGTAAAATAAATATTAAAATATGTAAAAAAGTCAAATAATATTATATAATTCTCAAAATGAACGTAAAAATAAATTTGTGGGTATTGTGAAAATTACTTGTAAAATATAAAGACAAATGAAACTAAAAAATAAGCTCATTAATTGATCTGAAAAATTTACAAAAAAGTAATTTTTTAAGAAGCTGTAAATTTGAGCTTCTTAAAAAGTTATATTTTAACTGCTAAAAAAATAATATCTACTAAAAAATACATTTTTATTTTACAGCTAAACAGTTATTAAAAACAATTGTGATGAAAAAAAATACTTTTTTACTCTCCAAAAACTGAACACTAGCTCAACAAATTAGATTGAGGATTAATGGGTGAATTATCCTTAAAGAAATGCAATTAATCGCACGATTTTATTTTCAAAGAGCATTGGTTCTAAATTTTGGTAGTGCTTATCTAGAAAGTGTAAGAGAAGATGAAGAAGACTCGATTAATATGCTCACGCAAGAGAGATTAAGACAAAACTGACCAAAGTTGGAACGCACTTCGGCTCCAACCGCAAGTCATCTTTGCTTTTAACTTCATAATTGTTTTTTGTAGTCGTCGAGAGCACAGAGAAACAAGGAAGGCAAAATCTGAACTTCGTCGATGAGCCCCCGTTACATATACGTGTTTGATTATGAACACAAAATCACAAATAGAATTGGTCGTTTGTAATCATTGCAATCCCAAAAATGATGTCCAAAATCTTCCATCTCTTCCAAGTTCCAACACTTGGGCGGCTAGGCAAGATTAAGAAGGTTAAAAATGCTATTGGGTACGAAGCTCACACGTGTAAGAACACAAGTTAACCAGGAAACATTGAGGTGTTGATTGATTTCAATCATGGTAAAAGAAATTAAAGCTACTGTATATCCCACTTACATAAAATGTGGCTGTCTGTCAAAACTGTCAGTACTGGACACCCTACGACTTGAGGTTTCGTTACAGATCATTTAATTTATCAGAAGAAACCAAAATTGGCAAAACTAGTCAAGCAAACGTTTATGTTCAAGAATGCAAAATCATCCACCAAGCTGTCTTTAAATGGACATGTGGAATGACCCTTTACAGATGGCAGGTACGTGATCACACAACTACTACAATTACCTTAATTTGCTACGAGCTTAGTATGCAGGACAATGAAGGTTTAGTGGTGGCCAAAACCTGATAACCATCTCTAATCATTACCATAATCCAACAACTAGGACCCCATAATCCTCTATATAAGCACCTGGAACATCACTAATCACTTAATGATAAGAACCAAACCCTCCCCCTGAAAATTTCTCTTCCACTCTTCTCTAAAAATGGATGAGTCTCCACCTAAGTTAACGCACGACCAAATACTATTCAATGCCTTGGCTAAGAAAATGCCCTTCTTTGCCTTTGTTTTCTCTATCTTTCTTTATCTTTCTGTTTTCTATAAATTCAACCTCTCTCCTTCAAAACTATTCAACAACTCCAAATTCTGGTTCTTCATCTCTAACACTCTCATTATCATACTAGCATTGGATTATAGTGTCTTCTCTTCGTCATCCGAGCACAATAGATATGATCTATACCAAGAATACGTAATGAGGAGGCAGAAAACTTTGCCTTCTTATATTAGCAGGACAATTATTCCCGAAGAAGAGGTCGAGCACTTTCATGACACAGAAATAGTTCCGTACGATAAGATCGTTAACTCAGAAAAGGGTCTGGCGATTGAACCTGAAAAGCCACGTACGTCACTCGATTTACCAGAAAAATGGTTGTTGAGACCCCCGGAACATAAGAATATTCCTAATGATGGTGAAGGTATTTCAGGTCAGGAGGCGAGGCAGCGAAGCGGCACTAATTATGAGGAGAACAAGAAAGTTGATGTTAGAACTATGCAACGTAGCAAATCGGATGGTTCAAAGAAGGTGATGTTTGACGAGAGCAGGAATATCATTCGAAGGGTAGAAACCGAAAAGTTCGACCGGTCGTCGGACAAATCAGAAGCAGGAGAGAAAGTTGACGACTATGAAAATATGTCAACTGAAGAGTTGAACAAAAGAGTTGAGGATTTCATTCAAAGGTTCAATAGGCAAATTCGGCTCGAGAAAGCTGTTGAGGACAATAGATCATAAGGTCCTATTAAAGCTGTTGTAGGTGACGATTCTTCCAGGGAACTTTGCTGTGTTCTTCTTCATGTTTCTGTTTTGTACATTCGTCTTATCCTCCATCATCTTTAGTAGATTTTCGTTACTTATTTAGGTTAATCCCTGTTAGTGACTTAGTGTACTAGCCTTTAATTTTTAGATTTAATAATATTAATAAATTATTCTTGCCGTTCTTATCTACAATTTGATATGCAAAAGATAATCTTTAAATAATAAAACCCACAACTGAACAACGTGGAACACGTTAGTTCCCTAAAGTTGGAATTTGTGAAGAATCTGACAGCGCCAACTTCAAACATCGATCATGATGTATTTGACTCTGTAAGACTTCATCACAAAAGACAAGAACAACATTGATCATTATGTATTTGACTCTGTAAGACTTCATCACAAAGACAAGAATCTATCTTCTAATGTTCCTTAGAACTCTATCAAAAATTGTATTAGTCATGTTCAATTTACCATACCCTTCGTTTGCTTCTTAGAATCACAATTAAAATGAGGTATTGATTTGAAAGCAATCAATTCATCCCAAGTGATATACTATCATTATCACAAAGTTTCTTAAAATTTTAAAAATTAAAGAATTGAATCTTGCAAAAATTAAAGTTTAATAAAGTTGTAAAAAAAGAAAAGAAGAAAAATGTGAATACTAATTTAATTTCGATACCGAGTGTCTCTTTTTTACTCCTTGCTACAAATCAACAATTAAATAGTCAATATAAAGTTTATATTATTCGTATTTATTTATTTAAAAAAAGATTAGAAGATAAAGGATATAAGACGTACATTAAGAGATAATATTATCCGAAGAGTATAGCTCTTTAAAGATTTGACTATAGAAATTCATACTTTAATACTTATTTATCATTTGTAGAGATGAAAAATAAGCCCGACCAAGTTTTTCTGAAAAAATATGGCCTTCCCTTAAGTTGGGATTTGTTAAGAATTTAATAAGTCCAACTTCAAACATTGATCATGATGTATTTGACTCTATACGAGTTCATAACAAAGACAAGAACCTATGTTCTCAGCTTTAGCAAATGTCCACGAAATAATATTCTATTTCTTAGTCTTTCTAAGAGATTAAATCACAATAATCAAACAACTACTTTTGAGTTGCACAAAGAATAGCATAATCCATAAGTGCTTTTCAATAAGGAACACGTGGTTGAGACATAAATGACTTAAATGATGAACTGCATAACTCACACATGATATAATCACCACATCATCAATATAAATCAGTTTAGCCAAAAATTCAGGTTCTAGTAAACAAGCTATTATAATTCTTTGACTAAATGAATTTTAAGAAAAATAAAAAATTGTTAAACTTTAAATTCTGTTATAACCTTTTCAAAAGACGCACATCGTTTGTATTGGCCTGTCCATATATTTCAGATGGCAAAATATACACTTCTTCTGAAAAATCACGAAGGAAGGCGTTATTAAAGTCAAGCTATCAAAGAGGCCACTCTATTATGTATTTTAGAAGGAGAAGACAAAATTGGAATTTTCATGTTTGGAATCATAAACAAAGACAAATTATAATTCTGTTATGCAATACAATCAAAAGAAAATACATTTTCATGAAATACAAGATCTCTATTGATAAAAAAAAATTATTATTCTATGAATCATACAACTTAAATCTCTTTTGAATCCTTGGGTAACATAAAAATGCACCTTATAGACTGAGCCTTAAATTTGTCTTTGTAAGGTAAAATTGGTTGGGTCGGTCGTGCTAGGCCTAAGCTCAGACTCAGAACGGCGCATAGGCCAATCGGCTCATCCCTTGATGATTGACCTAATTCCTGCAGGTATTAGCTATATAAATTCATTACCTCATCATAAAAAAGGTACGACTTTCGAGAATCCTAGTATTCTTTATTCACTAGCCACCAAAACTCTCAGAAGAGACTGACTTGAGCGTCGGAGGGGCCTACTGGGGTGCCTTTCTTGTTTTGCAGATATCTCTGAACCAAAATCAGTCAATCTCATGGATCCAAACAGCAACACCCAGCTCCACCTAAATCAGACAGAACCAAAAATATTAGTAGCAAAACAAAGACATTATCCTATTAATATGTCGAAAAGGGTTTTCCAATTATAATCTTTCTAAAGGAATCATGTTCAAAATGTAATTAGCAATAAGAATACACTCAAACTAGAAATGTCTTTCGTATTTTTAATTCAAACATTAAAGGTCTAACAACTTTGAGCAAATTTTTATGTTTCTTTTCTACTTTAAAATTATGATATAGTGTATATATATAGGTTCTTTGATGAAGAATACCTTTACCTCTAAAAAACTTACTATAATGCGTCTACATGAACTAAGCCAAAACAATTATGAGAACTTATATGGCTATCTTTAAAAACTTGTCTAATTTGCTTTACCAAAGGAAAAATATGACAAAAGTAAATTTGTTTTAAATAAGCTTCCTTCAAGGAAATGTGTATGATGCAATCTATCAAAAGATGTTTGTCCTAACCTAGAACATCATGAACCAGATTTTACATTTAAATTGATCTATTTAATACTATAGATCACTCATTTTATTATATTTTATTTTCTCAACTTTGTTTATATGTAGGTATATATTAGAATAATCACATTTAACCTATACAACCTAGATCTCTTTTTCGTGCCTAATAGCTAAGACTCTTCTATTCTCAAAATCCTAAAATAATTAAAGATTAGAACAAAAGACTAGTGTTAGACTTTAGTCATTTATCAACTTACAAACTGAAAGTAAGTTAAACATGAAGACGGAACAAATAAAACATCTTTTAATATAATTTTTGGCACAAAGTCTATGTTTCCAACTTATTTAAGTTTATTAGAGGTGCTATCAGGAAGAAAATATTCAAAGGCTTAGGAAACAAATGTAAGTTGTAAAAAAATGGTTGAATTTAGACATATAATCGGTGGGCCTGATGTCTATAACTTATGAACCTATCCCTTTTTTTTTTTTTTGGGGGAATGAAAGATACATTGCTATAGATGGAACTATTTACAACTTTACAAAAGAGTACTAAGATAATCACTTTATTATTATAATGGAAGACTAGAGCTAAGACAAAAGACAAGAATAACAATAAGAAGCATTAAATATTAAAGTTTCCAAGAATGCTTGACATCTGTGGTGAGTAGTCTGTGAATCCTTGGCCAAAAGACATTCTCTTATATGATTGACAAGCTTATTAGCTAGGGTGTATTTCTCAATTTTGGTTGCAGTCCTTCCATATACTATAGATAGCCGGTGAAAAGGCAATAGAGAAAAGAGTAACATTAGGAGCATCGTCTCTTCGATTTGTTAATGACCCATGTCAATATAGAATCCCAATCTTATTGGTCACAAGGTGACGACAGTAGGTGCAAAACACGGCTCCATATGGCTTTTAAATAACAACATTGATAAATAATAAAATAAATGAGTTTGATCCTCAGGTGCTAAGTTGTACAGCAGCTCTGCCATTCCATTGATGCACAGTATAGAGTTTATTTTTGAGAGCGAGTCAAGTGATGAAGGCTGCGTTAGGACACATAGTATTGTGTCATATAAGACAAAACTACGGTACTACCAGTGAACTAGGAGAAATGAGTCGGTAGCAAGATTATGAACCTATCCTTACATTACTAGCACAATAAATACTAGAAGTACTCCCTATTATTTTGATGTTGTATATGTATCTCTCTCTTTCCTTTCAACATTTTCACAATGTCCACCATTTATTCACAAAATCTATTGTCTTCTATCTTTTCACTTGTATTAAAAGGTGTTTCCCTTTTAAAAGGTGTTTCTTTTTTAATATCTATCGTGAAGGTAACCGGTGTGCTGATCTCCTCGCCTCTCTTGCAGCTGTTTCTCGGCACGGTTCTAGTCCATACAGGATCCACCGTTGTGTCTTCGCAACGTTTTACTTCACGATACGATTGGGGTGACTCACCCCCCACGGCTTGCATTCTGCTGTATCCGGCATTGTGTTGTTTTCATAGCTTTTTTATGTTCTAGTTTTCCCTTGTAAACAAAAAAAAAGGTGTTTCCCTTTCTTCTTCAAATGCAATCACCTTTGTTGCTAGCTTTTGTTGTCCTTGTCTCTTTGTCTTATTTTGCTGCCATTATTTAGGATAACCTCTCAAATTGAAGTAATTTTCTTTTGTGTGCTCATCTTGATGATAATAATAATTATGGCCTTTATCCCTTTTTATTTTTATTTTTCTTATAATTCGTCTTGCCTCCTTGATTATGTGCCTTAATTCGAGACAAATGTTGTTCCATTATTGAATTCTTCAAAACTCTGACTACCCATTTTTGTGATTCAATCCTCATTACCATTAAATATCTTTTACTCACTGAAGGCAATGGTTCTTCCAAAAGCAGTTGACTTCTAACTTGGCTCATAACCTCCATAAAACTATATCAAAAAGGGCATTAGCCATGTTCTATACACCATATCCTCCATTTGGTTCTTAGAATCACAATTACAATAAGGTGTTATTTTGAAAGCAATCAGTTTTGTTAGCTCAAGGTTCTAAATTAATGATTTTGATGATAACAACCAATAATATTTAATTACATTTCAAAATTCAAATTTATTTAACTGAATTATCTCATCTATTAAAAAAGATAACAATATAAAAGAGGTTATATAACTTAGTTATCTGTTTAAATGAAAAAGTCTAACAATTCCTATTTTACTGGAACCGACCTAACAAATTCGATCAAATTGTCAGAAACAATTTCACAAATTCTAGAATGGATAATCCCTATTATTTATATGTATAGACGAAAGAATTCACCTGATTCGACAGTTGACATTGAGACACAATCAAAAGATTATCCAAACAATTAGATACTTGAAGATACTATCAAAGATATTAAGAAAGACATTTTAACATATTCAAAGTCGATTCAGTCTGTTAGTTAATGCTAAAATTGAAGCAATAACTAGTTGAAAAAAACTTCTATTTAAGGAAGAGCTGTTACATTCTATCACCACTAGATTTCATAAACATATCAATAACATCTATACCCACTCTCAAAAGTCATGTTTTTATCTACTCTTTATGATTTAGAAAGTGAAAAATACTCTACTAAGAGATATTATTCATTGTAGTTCATATTAAGCAAATTTTACTTTCAATTGTTGAGAGCTCATAGAGGCTGGTCAATTATTACTAGTGTAGAAGGTTGAAGAACCTTGTAAACAATGTACTTGTGAATTTAGAGAGACTTGTGAAATCACTACTTTCAGATTTTAGTGGAATACTCAAGTGGAATACTTGAGAATCCGATGTATGCTTGGTTATAAGCTAAATCACTATAAATTAGTTGTCATTATTTGTCTTTCCTTAGCTTTCAAATTTCCGCACTATAGCTATTGTTATTTTTAAATTGCAAGAAGCTCCTTCATTTTAAATTTAGTCGCCCGTCATTTGTATGAATTAATAATAACTAGCATATTTTTCAAGTCACTTACAATTCACCCCCTCTTGTCCTTGTCTGCTTTATCAAATTCATCCCAAAGTTTCTTCAACTAACTGATACATTATCATTATCTTGTGATATAGATGACAGGCCCTTGCTCTCTCCAATATGAAATACATCAGTTTAATAATAATTAAATTATGTTATTCTCATATACCATAATTTAAAATTGAAATCCTATTATATGAAAAAATTATGGATATCTTAATATTCTAAAAATTGAAATGTTGAATCTTACAAAAATTAAGGTTTAATAAAATTGTAAAAATAGGAAAGAAGAAAAGTGTGAATACGAATTTAATTTTGATCGCTGTTCTTCTCTCTTACTATAAGTAGAGATGACAATAAGGTCCGGGTCCTCCTCGAACTGACCCGAGGATAATGAGCTAGTCCCAAGTTGACTAAACCTATGGCTTTATTTTGAACCTTACAAGTAATAGCAAAAAGGCTTAAAATTTTAATTTTAAAAATAATAATTTGATAATTTGGCTCGAGCTAAGTTAGGTCCAGACTCGGGCCTACTGCCTCGGGACCCCTGCAATAAGAGAGCCGGCCTGACCCATTATCATCCTTAGTTATAAGTCAACAAATACTCAATACAAAGTTTATAGTATTCTTGTTTGTTTATTTCAAGAAGGATCAGAAGATAAAGGGTGTAAGACACATTAATGGATAACATCATTCTGATGGCTGAAGAGTGTAGAGGTCTTTTCTTTAAAGATTCGACAATGGCAATTCATACTTCAATACTATAGTTATCATTTGTATTAAGCAACAGAGTTTACCATACTCACTTTCTCTGCAAATTAAAAGTAAGAGGATGCTGATAGTGGTATATTATACACAAACAATGATCGTAGGTGAGTAGTATCAGAAAACAACCTGGTTTGAGAGGAATTAATATACAAGTAGTGAGTAGTGATCATCCATAAGAATAATAATGCTCCTCATTACAACTTGTAAGGGACTTGATTGGGGTAAAAGGGGAGTGACCCACTTATAGCCTTGCCCCAGGTCGAGGAAGATCCCCCTCAGTGACAATGTGTTGACGAGTAATCTCCCTGAGTGAGCGGCAGCCGCTTAATGCCATTGTTAGTTCAAACTCTTCTCTAAGCATTTGAAGAACTTTCCTCACACCAGCTTCACCTTCAGCAGCGAGCGAGTACACAACTGGTCTTCCAATCTGAAATTCACAAACAGGATCACAGGGTATATGTGTTAGCTCTTATGCTTTGGATTCCACTAAACTTAAATTACAAAACCAAACACAAAGTCCAACTAACCACAAGCCAATGTACATTCTTCAAAGAAAAATTTATTCAACTATGCTTTGAACTTAATCATTCCCACACACAAACTCTTTTGGTAACTTCAAAAGAGTATTTTTTTTTTCTTTCTTATAGTTGTCATTAGCTGATTGCAGTATCTGTCTACTTACAAATATTCCAGATGCTCCCAATGCCAGTGCCTTGAAGACGTCAGTTCCACGTCGAACTCCGCCATCAAGAAATACAGGAACTCTGCCTTGCGCAGCTTTGACAACCTATCAAGTAGCAGAAATAGTATGGATCACATAAAATGACAAAATGTTTCAATAGGTAGTTACATTCAGCAGTTATATTCACTCTGAGACGAACAAATTCGAAGATGATTATGCTAAGTATGGTAAATTGCAGCAGAATTGTTGAAGGTACCAGGACAATGCAAAAATATCGAACCTTTTGCAACACAACCACCATGAGAGCACAGAGTATTCAGAAAAAAAATCACTGCTAAATGATTTTACCATGCCCGCTAATGGCAAAACAGTAAGCTGATTTTGGAAAATTTTGGAAGTTGATTACCTCTCAATGTTTATGACGACTTATATGTAAGACATACACCCCAGACAATATGTAAACCTGAACCACAGGAATGCCACTAACCTCCTCTAAAGCCATTATAGTAGCAGGAACATAATCAAGCTGTCGAGCTCCATGATTGGAGACAATAATTCCTGCAGCTCCATTGTGTACTGCAAGTCTTGCTGCACAAATATTTTTAAAAGGGAAAGTTTTAGCAATGTTTGAAAAACGGAAGACCAGGAGAATCTAGGATCATAACAGAATGCAAATTTTCTTTCCATATCTCATATAGTATAGTAGGGGCAAATCGGTTAGTTTGTTTACCATCCTCAGCAGTGATTACACCCTTCACTAAAATTGGCAATGATGTTATTGTTTGAAGCCACTTAACATCCTGTCCATGCAGACAAAGCAGAACTTATCAAGAGATTTTTCCTATTCTACAATTTGTGAAATGACAGATTAATGCAGGTCTCTTACCTTCCAGCTAAGTGACCGGTCAATTTGGCCAGCAACGTAAGAAGCTAGTCCAGAGTCATCGCTCTGCAATGCCAATCCAATAATATCATGACGACCAGTAGCAATGGAAATATGCAGCTTTACTGTCACATACCTTCTCCATTTTGCCAAGGTCTAAGCCCTCAAAGTTCTTCAGAGTCAAAAATGGTGGGAGATTAAACCTGTGAACGAGGATATTGATGAATTACAAACTTTTTAACTTGGAAATAAACTTGTTATGTTGTCATTTCTTCTCTGTTTTGTATTTAATTTTGTTCTACTCTATAAATTAGTCAAGAATGCTTATCTAGATTTTCCTGAATGCCTTTTATCCTTTCTTTCACTTCTTACCTATTCTTGATATCAGCTTCTCTCCGACCAAGTCTTGGAGTGTCCACAGTGAGGGCAATTGCCTTGAAACCAGCCCTCTCAGCTCTTCTCACAAGTTGGGCAACCACATTCCTGTCTTTGTACACCTGGATTGAAGATAAACAAATATCAGTTCAAATCATACACAATATAGAATGAAAAGGCACAAAAGTAATGTGCAATTAAATTTAGAGAAGTAAACTCTTTGGAATTCACTGGATAATCTAGGATAAGTGAAAAAAAAAGTAGTTAGTCATTACTTACAGTTGGATTACTGTGAGTAATGAGATAATGAACCATCAATACCACAGAGAACCAGTAACTAAAAAGAGATAAAGGTTACAAATTCTTCAACTTACATAGAGTTGGAAAAAACGAATTCCTGGCCCTGTTGAAGCAACCTCCTCAACACTGGAGGTGGCCCATGAAGATAGTGTCTGAAACATGACAGATGACATATAAACAAAGTAACATAGACATTAAAGAGCTAATGGCAATTACTTTGAAACATCCAGAGCCAAGGAGGATCCTATTCAAAAAGAACTAGCAGGTAAGACTGAAGATATGATCTTAAAATTACAAAAATCCAAAGAACCAAACCATGATTGTCCCAGCCGCTGAAGCTGCCCTTGCTGTTGCATATTCTCCTGCATTTGAATAAGTTAATCCAGTCAGAGTCAGAAGCGGTTAAAATGTCAGACAAACATGTATGGCGGCCACACTTTCTGAAAGCAGACAGGATATAGGTTCAAAACAATACAAATATGCTTAATTATAGCAAGGAGTACCTTCAGGGTGAGCCATTTTCTGCATGGCCGTTGGAGCAACCATGATGGGCATCGAAATCTTGAAACCCAAGACAGTTGTGCTCATATCAATCTTGCTTACATCAATAAGAATACGGGGTCGAAACCTGTTTGTAATCATAAACAGGTAAGAAAATGATCGAAGCATACAACTATAGGGTGCTAAGAAGCATCCTAACAACCACATCAGATTTAGTTCAATTAGGAAGTCTTGAGCTTACAGAATCCGAGAGAAAGCATTTCGATTCTCCTTAAGAGTCCACTGGTCCTCTGCACCTGAGGCGTAGTAATCAAAAACCATCTTAGGCAACTTCTGCCTTGCAATTTCCTCATACTCCATAACATTTGTGATCTCCATCTTTCCAAATTGAGCTTCTGTATCCTCGCACAGTAATCTGAAAAGTTGTTAAAATGAAGTTATGCTTGGATAAGAATATCCAATTAATATCATCAAGAAACAAATTTTTGAATTTTTTGGGTTCAAAATGTTCATTGAGACTGCACAAACATGTTTCATCCTTTTCCAGTGCTTCTTTATCTGATTTATTGAAAAATTACTTTAACTTTCAATAGGACTTACTATAAGAACTAGTTCTTCTGGCTGGAAAGAAACATGAACAATTAAATTCCCTCATGCAGTTTCTTATTTTTCTTGTGAAAACAGAACATTGACATTTCTATATATTAGAAAGAATCAAGAAGACTCCGGCAGAGTAAGGATCAGGATTCTGAAGCTTCTTTTGTTTCTAATCAAGATGGATGCAGAAAGCCTCATAGATCATGTTCGACTGAATTCATTCTGAAGAAACGTCGAAAGCATAGTAGCGTCGATGACGATCTTACAGGCATCATATGAACACAATATATCGCCAGCTTAAAATTTGTGAATTTAAGCAAACCCGACACTGTCACTCATTTTAACATTTATATGCAAGAACTTCAGCATAAAAAATCAGAGATTCCGACAGATTATCCATTCGGTGAAATAATGAACGCTTATGAGAACAAAGAGCTGCAGTAGAACCAAGGAATTCAACCTCTTTTCTAACACATGACATGAAGATACAGAAGCTGATAATGGTGTAATGAAGGATGTACGTCAAATAACCCATGTCTAAAAGTCAGAAGTAGGGGAAAGAACAAACCTTTATCTACTAAACCACCAGGAGAGCTTGTGACAAGGTAAGATGAATATCAGATAGCTGGAGAGTGAAAACAGAGAGATAGAGAGAGAGTGAGAGAGCTCACAAGCTCACAAGTAAGGCTAAGACATGCACAAATATGGCAGTAAAGAGGCTGCATAATGAAGACAAAGAGGTCAGGGCTATAAAGTGGATTGGATTTTCAAGGTGGGAAATTTTAGCCAAATCAGTTTCAATGAAATTAAAAAACTTTGTGTGGAAAGCATTTTCTCTCAACTATTATCACAACCCAACTCAAAGCTCATCCCCATGTTTGATAATCTTCTTCTTTTGTTTTCCATTTTTTTAAAATTATTTTCTGTGTTTATCCTTGCCACCTGGAGAAATTAAAACTTCAGAGAGTATTTGAGAGTGACTTCTCAAGACATTATTAATAGTACAGAACTAGCAATACGTATATAGCTTTCACTAATGATTATTGCCGAGGCCAAGGTCTGTAGCAAGCAAACCTTTATCCTATAATGTTGAAGTACAAGGCTCAAAGCGTCCCATTGGATTTCAGAATCAGTGGTTAATACACGTGGGAACTACAATAAGAGTAATCCATTAAAATTGTCAAACATAACATATTAATCAATGTAACAACAAAACGTGTTGTTGATGGATCAATTTCTAGTTGAGCTGAAAAAGCATCGTTAAAAATTCCCAAGAATCAATCTCATATCCATTAAACTTCAATCAACTGAAATATTAGCCAAAAGAACTAAAAGGGTATAACAAAATTATTGAAAACCTGATAATTTCAAAGCAAGAGATGGAAAACAAAGATACGACAATGAAAAGATGTATAGAAAATGTTGACTAAACAATTTGCTGGTACGAATCTTTGTCCTCTGGCTTACAATCTAAGGCTGTGGACAGAGGAACTTTCAAGCTTTTGTCCCTGATGATGCCCATTTAACCCGTGAAATTTAACGACTTAAAACATAAAGGTGGCATTTTGGAACATATGAGTTACCACTTTATCTTCTTTAAGTTTCCTTTCATAAAATGCGTTTTTAACTTCCACTCTGTGATCAGCTGGAAACATGCAAAGTTGATGGTTTTGTATTCTCTGCGTTGTGTCTCCTCAGACTTTTCACTCCAGAGGACCACTCTGTCTCTTTCTCTTCTTTAGAATCTGAGAGTGATTGGAGAGAGATCCTTACTCTTTCTTAGTTGGTGGCTTCTATGATTTACTTTGCACAATCCCATAACAAAGCTGCCTTCTTTTCACTCTGTTATTGCCCTTCAAACTGATGAAGTTCAGGAAGAAGAAGATGGAGTTGTTAAATGTTTTCCATGAACACCATGAATTTGTTTTCTTTCTTCTCCGTTTTTCTTTGTTGAATAGAATGGTTACTCATCTTGAATGTCGTTGCATTGCTGAATCTATTTGTAAACTCAGTTGCATCTTTCATGTCTTTGATCAGTTCTAGAGAGAAATCATGTAAATTCAGCTTTCTGTATTAGAAGCGCATTGCTGGGTGCTCCTGGTAAAATTTATTTGTTCTTCATCAAATTGGCTTTATTGCAACAAGTTGTATGCTTACATGTTTAGGGGCTATGAGAACACTCTAACAGCAGCTGTAACTCCTCAATGTAGAGACTTCAGATCGTTCATATTCCCTTGAATCCGTTCATCAACAACTACAAAAATTAATTCCAAGGCATGTCCCATCTCTGACAGGCAGCCCTCAAATATTTTAAAAAAAGCTAAATGAGAAATTTCCAGGTATGTCGCCGAAGATTTGGTATCTGAAAATGAGACTCGAGCAAAAATCCCATCTCTGACAGGTAGTAGAAACTACACCGAACAGGTTATGGGAGGCTACCTTTGTCTCCAAGAGACCAATCAAACCAAGATCATGAAAACGAATCCAATCCCTAACTAGTCGCTGAGTATTGGGGTCATTAAGGTTCTTAATATTCCAACTTCCTATCATAGAAAATGGAGTATATAAAATAATACTGCGAATCAACTAGAGGGGCCGATCCCCTTTCTCACTCCATCCCCTGTTGATCCCGAAAATAGAGTAGAAGCTGACGAGTCATCAAGTGAAATCTCCAAAGGTATCAGCAAATCTAGATTCGTGACTACTACTGGGGATAGAAGCCTCTGAACTCATAAGGCAAGGCATCCGATTACACAAAATGAGGGTGCCACTGCTGTAGGACAATGAATCTTCTACCAAAACCCCATGGACCCTGCTCGAGGATGACCTGTAAAGCCTCCTCCGAATGGAAACGAAAGAGGAAAAAACCGGTACCTGCAGATATAACATCCTCAAGACCAAGAGTCTTCCATGCCCTCGTTGCAAGAATTTGCATGGCAGGGAAGGGCATATTATACCCCGGAAAAAAACCGACTAAGCATCGGGTCCACTGGTGAAGACTATCAGCTCCTCCAAGGGCTGACGAGGCATTTTGTCCATGTTGCATGTTCGGTGTTGGCTGTGGGTGAGAAGCAGCCGGCGGCGCTGGGAGGACTCCATTCGGCGGAGGGAGCTGGTGAACCTACACCGATGATGAAGGATGGGTCTTCTCCATCGGTGCCTGAGTAGGCAGTGGAGCACACACCTGCTGGGAGTCTCCCACCAGTTCATGCGCAGTCGACGGTGGCGATGGAGGACGCCGAAGAATGGCGCCTCCCGCGCCTGCTCCAACGTCTCCAAATGCTCCTTCTTCAACGATTGCTTGACTGGATTGCAAGGAGTCTCGCCTGGGATGGTGCTGTGGGCTTTGTAGATCGGGAAAAACCGAATCTGTTGGTGTAATTTGTGTGCCAATCGGACCACCTGGGATGTCGCCGGAATCTGTAGAGGAGGCGGCGGCGGCAGCTTGCTTGGGCTGGTGGTTGACGGTGGCCGGAGTTTTGGATTTCCGTCTCCGGGGCATGACGCCAGAAAAGTTGAGAGAAAATTTTTTCAAGAAAAGCCCCCTACTTTTCTGTGAGAGATCTGTCTTCTACAGTTTAGTGCTACTTTCCTATATTATGAAGTGCTTTGACAGATTACTATTCACAGTTGCTGCTAATGGAGTCGAGCGTTGGGAAGATATAGGACCTCAAGAAGGTAAGATTTTGGATCTCCGCACCTGTTACAATCAACAAGCTTACGAAATGCGTCTCTGCAGGTAAATCTGGTTTCTACTTAAGATCGCCTTCCGAGCTCATTGTAACAGCACTCTTATGGGGTAATACTAGTTTAAGGATTTGCAGAGGAAATTACTTGAGTTCAGGGTTCCTAATTATTCTTATTTCCCACTGGAGGGCATGACAGGAGCATCCGCAGCGGTGAACTTTGCAATACAAATTGACACTGTTGTTCTGCATTATACCTTATTGTTTATCCCTTACAGTGACAAGTGTGTATATCACCTTGCTGGTTTTAAAATGTGAATGAAATGGAAGCTGCTTATCACGTGCAGTTGTCACGTTCAGTGGCCATCCAGGTCTCGCATGGAACTCCATTGATCGACTTGGTACATTACATACATGCTAGTTCGTCATCCAAGTTCATCCTTGTTGATAAAAGAAGGATTTTCTGATATGACCAAGCTAGACTACATTCTGAATTGTGTCCATCAAAGACCACACTAAATTGCACAATACATATACCAAAGCAACTTTGAATCTAGCCAGCTGAGCTGCAAATCAGCCACTGCTTTTCCAAACAATTTCACAATAATCACTTCAACCTAAAAAGACTCCAACCAGCCAGGAAGTTGTAGCCAAGGAAACTTAATAGCAGACACAAGTGTCGGCTTGTTTTTCACAAAATAATGAATCTTTCACAAGATGAAACATAATTACCCAGCAGCAATGCCAGGAAAAATATGCTCAACTTGAACATGTTCAAGAAATGCCAGATAAATGTTTCTCATAAAGGGAGTTTCATAAATGAACATCTTTCTTAATCAAACCAAGCAATATCAAATGTTACAATTAGTTGACCCGAGGTTGCGAAATTCCCATTGCACTGAATATCTCATAAATCACTCTACAGTTCACCACAAAGATACTAGGACTCTGGTCTTTCAATAAGGCACGATTGACATGGTTCACCTTTGGAATAGAAAAATGCAATGACATTCTGTTTGAACTCACAGCACTAGATTCCCAGAATGGATGCCACTTAAAATGATATTTGAGACTCTTGAATTGGTTCACATCTCATTAGGTGGTACCCATAAGTAGGAGTGGATTTTGTTCCCAGCTCATGAAATTCAAGATTAAACATAAGCAACCCGATGCAAGAGCGTCAATGACTAGGATTACTTCCCAGATTATGAAAGCAACATGGGATAAAATTTGTAGAAGCTTAAAAACTAGCCGAGGCCACAAAGTCCTTAAATGCTTGTGTGCAGAAATAGAGAAGAGAACAAGCATGCAATTCATCTCTGAAACTGTATCACCATGGATGCCAATGCAATAAGCCTACTTTTGCAGGAGAATTGTCAGCCAACCAAAAAATATGGGTTATGGCAAACCAGTAAAAGTACATTATGATCATCTTGTCCCAATCACAACATTATTGAACACAAAAGGCTCCTATTCCTGAACCTTTAGCAGTGATAACTGTTCTTCAATGGAGCAGTCCACATGACAAGAGGTCCGACAAGACGCTGGTATAAGAATAAGACCCAGGCACCGCTGCTCCATCGGTGAAGGAGGGGAGCGTCTTGTACTACGATATTCTACTGCATCTTGGAGAATGATGTTTCCTTGCTTGTCAATGCAATGGAAGCTACCTAAGAAAAATCGACCATCTTTAATTCCAATCAGCATCCTGCGAAAAAGCAGCTTCCTAGCCCGAGATACAAGATCTGAGCTACCCAGATTAGAGCTAACTGAGATCCCTAGCTCTCTTGAAGAAGTCTCTACTACATCTTGCTCTAGGTCCATGTGAACTAATGGAAATAAAAACCAAGAAATGTTGTAAAAGTTTGGAACAATCAGGTAACAAATCAATAACTTGATGCTTCACACTACCACAGCATATAAATACGCACTCTTTTCCACATAAATATCATATCCCTTTTCTCAAACCTAGTGATGTTATACCACACCCACTTCACAAAATAATACGTAAAGAGATTCAGATATAAGTAATTCTGCTAGTCTCCGCATCATTCAATTCCAGCGCTGTCTCATCAATGACCATTATTCATCAAGACAGGAACTTCCAAATGTAATGTTGAGAACATCAATGGATCTTTACCTCCAAACCCTTTTATGCTTTCAATGGCAGAACATAAAACTTAATTCCAGTCAGCTATTAATCAAACAGACACAAGGTGAGCCATCAACAAATAGAATTAAAAAGAAGTATTGACCTAGCATTAAATCGGACAAGAAATAGACTGACAGAAGAAACCCAAAACGGAAAGGAAAAAAGAAAGACGATTAAGAGAAATCATCCAAAGTTTGAAGGTGGAAAGCCAAAACTAATAGCTGTTGGAGTTCCTAGTTGGGTAAAGATCGTACCTTTTACGAGTAAACGAAAAGAAAAACAATTGTTTTCGGATTGGGATCGACAAGTTTAAGTGGGCAGCTGCAAATTTTGATTATCTATGCTGTCAAAGAAAGGGAAGCCCTCAACACGCCAGTTAACATAAGGAGGGCGGGCAGAAAAGCAGGGAAGCCAGGGGCTTCAATAATAAAGATTTAACCAAACAGTTTGAGCGGTTAAAACCCTTAATTAGAGGTCTTAAATTTGACATCAGGAACAAAGAAAATATATTTGATCAGTACTTTGTTCGTTACGAATTGAATCAATACAAGCGAAGATTAGTTTAGGTATAAATAACTTAAAAGCTTTTGATCAGTACTTTATTTATTATGAATTAACTCGATACGAGCGAAGATTGGTTTGGATATAAATAATTTAAAAGTTTTTGATCAATACTTTATTTATTACAAATTAACTTAATACGAACAAAGATTAGTTTAGGTATAGATAACTTAAAAGCTCCTTTTTTACAGTTGGAACCCTTTTTAATATTTCTTAGACTGACAAAAAAAATATTTTAGCCCAACATTAAAAAATAAAAAATGTATTTATAATAATTAAAAAACAAAATACATTTTAAAAGGATTAACTTCACGGTCACACTCGCTCTATCCATACATAAGGAAAACTCTCTCGACTTGGCTCTCTCTCTCTCTCTCTCTTTTTCTAATTAGGGTTTTGCGCTCAAAGGTACGAACTTTCCGCTAAAAAACAACTACAAATACTCCTTATTTAGTCCATCTTCAAAATTCTATTGCTGCTTTTCTATTCTTTTCGTTTTGAACACTTCACTGATTGTAGTGACTGGTTCCATTGAGAAGACCATTGTATGTTGATCCGTTGGATTTTTTTTTCAGCTTTTTTCATGATAGTTATTCAGAATTTGTTTATGGTTTCAGGAGGCAATGCGTGAAACTGGGAAACGTTCGCGTTTTCAAAGAGATCACGATGCAGACAACAGTAACCAGAAGCGAAGACTGAATGCAAAAGATGAAAAAGGAAATGATGAGTTGGTTATTTATCG
>JANITW010000002.1:67681126-67707124 GCA_027564335.1 Erythroxylum williamsii
CATGTAGCCGCGTAGGTATTTGTTAGACTAGGGTTGTAATTTCATTAATTTTTTTAGGGTATTTTTGTCATTAAATTAAGGTTTGAAAGGCAAGCCATGCTATTCCATCATTGACCCCTCAATTTAAGAGGTCACAAAATATTAAAATTTGGATGGTAAGGGATGGTTTCCAAAGCCATTAATTGTCATTCCATCCTGTTTCAAAATAGACTCCCAAATAATAATTTGAGTCATTTGAGCCATTCCATTCTATCCCTCCACCTACATCCAAACATACCCTAAGTTTGTACATGAGAAGGTGGCTGCAAACATGAGGAGGGAGGGCGGAAAAGCAGAGAAGCCATGGGCTTTAATAATAAAGATTTATCTTAGTTCAATATTAAAAAATAAAAAATGCATTTATAATAATTAAAAAACAAAATACATTTTAAAAGGATTAACTTCAGGGTCACACTCGCTTTATCCATACATAGTGAGAACTCTCTGGACTTGACTCTCTCTCTCTCTTTTTTTCTAATTAGGGTTTTGCGCTCAAAGGTACGAACTTTCCCCTAAAAAGCAACTCCAAGTACTCTTATTTTGCCCATCTTCAAATTTCTATTTGCTGCTTTTCTATTCTTTTCGATTTGAACACTTCACTGATTGTCTCCATTGAGAATACCATTGAATGTTGATCCGTTGGATTTTTTTTTCAGCGTTTTTCATCATAGTTATTCAGAATTTGTTTATGCTTTCAGGAGGCAATGCGTGAAACTGGGAAACGTTCGCGTTTTCAAAGAGATCATGATGCAGACAACAGTAACCAGAAGCGAAGACTGAATGCAAAAGATGAAAAAGGAAATGATGAGTTGGTTATTTATCGAATATTATGCCCAGACGGGGTTATTGGTAGCGTTATTGGAAAAAGTGGGAAGATCATTAATGCAATAAGGCAAGAGACTAGAGCTAAGGTTAAGGTAGTGGACCCATTTCCTGGTGCCAAGGATAGGGTCATAATTGTATATTGCTATGTTAAGTCCAAGATAGATGTGGAGGTTGATGAGGACTTCAATGAGAAAGATCCTTTATGCCCTGCTCAGGATGCTCTTCTCAGAGTTCACACTGCAATTTGTAATGCGGTTGCATCTACTGAAGATTATGACAAGAAAAGGAAGGATAAGGAAGAATGCCAAATTCTTGTTCCGTCTAGCCAGTCTGCTAATATCATAGGTAAGGCTGGCATGACTATCAAGAAACTGAGGGGCAAAACAAGGGCAAATATTAAAGTTGCGGCAAAGGATGCCTCTGATCCTGAACACTCATGTGCTATGGACTTTGACAACTTTGTAACGGTTAGTAGCTCAAAGTTTAAGCACATTTTAATGGTTGAATCTTTGCTATATATTCATGGCTGATCTAGTTGTATTGTAGAGAATTATCTGTTTCTGTTTGTTGAATATATGCAAGTTCCTTGAATTTGTTTTGGGAAACATATGACAAATTAAAGGTTTGAGTGCCATGAACGAGTTCTTGTTTCTTTATATGTGAATAAAATATTTGTGATTTTCATGAACGGTGCTGGAACCCAAACAATTTATCAAGTCTCATTTAGGCTTGTAAGTCTCATTGTAGTATGTGGTGGCGCACAGAAGGACCATTTTTGGATATCTGTAATTTTTTTATTTAGCAGTTTTAGACTGATGCCTCTTGTTGATTTTGAGCAAATTTTTAGCCTAAGGTGCAGTCATGCTTTCATCTAAGTACCTTTTCAAGTTCATATGTTTTTTGATTGATTAATCTTTTGATGTTTTGATATGGTCAGTGAGATATCCCAGAGAACTATTTTCTTTTGAAGCTATTCAGCTCCTGTAACTACATCGTTGGAGTTCATAGAAACCATACTTTTGAGCTCTGGAATTTTGACATTCATTTGATGTCTGCACTATGTTGTTATTGTATATTTCTTCCATTTGTGGCTCTTAAAATCTGTCATGATGGGAGCAGGTAACTGGTGAGCCCGAAGCTGTGAAGAAAGCCTTATTTGCAATTTCTGCAATTATGTACAAGTTTAGTCCTAAAGAAGAAATTCCCCTTGAGACAACTCTGCCAGAAGTTCCTCCAAACATCATCATTCCAGCAGATCTACCTATTTATCCTCCAGGTGGATTATATGCCAATGCAGATCCTATAGTTCCTTCCAAATCTGTTCCACCAGTATTAGGGGCTTCAAATGTTCCTGAACTTCAGGGATACAGGGAGAATGGGAGTTCGTGGCCTGTTTATTCATCTAACCTCCCAGTTCTTCCTAGTTTTGGCAGTTCTTCCCAATCTGAGGAGTTAGTTATACGAATGCTCTGCCCCTCAGACAAGATTGGCCGTGTCATTGGCAAAGGAGGTGGGACTATCAAAAGCATAAGGCAGGCTAGTGGAGCTCATATTGAGATTGATGATACAAAAGCTGGCCGCAAGGAGTGCATCATCACTGTTACAGGAACAGAGGTTGGAATTTGGTCTCTTATTTGAATCTCTGTTAGTATGATGTAGGTAGGACGATTAGAAGTTAAACTGGTAGCTAAAACTCAATAGAAATTAGGAATTTGGGCTCTTGGATGTTGTAGATTGCTGGAATCCAGATTTCAGGTCTGAAATTTTAATAACAATTGTTGAAACTTCAGAGTTGGATTGCTGAAAAGTTTAGCTGCAAAATTGCTGGAATTTTAGTGAAGGAAACAATCAAAGGGTTAGTTCTAGTATAGGAAACTAGGAAACACTTACACTCTTAGAAGAAACCATCATACCTTTTAATTGAAAGCTCAAAGTTTATATAGGAAATGTAGGTATTCTTATTGAAAGGTTAATTACACTATATATGGAAAACTCTCAAAACCCTGGTTCTAATGGAATAAAAAAACCTACTAAACTTTCAAAATAAGAATATAATCCTATCTGATAAGGATTCTTATTATTCCTTAATAAACTTAACCCTAAACTAATAAGACCAAAATAAAGTAGAAATATTTTCCTTTTCTAATAAAGAAAATTAAAATAAGAATTCTTTTTTTTATATTCTACATCATTCCTCTTGGCTTGACAAGAGTCAACCTCAACCATTAAATGTTGTTGAGCATGTTTTCATTTTTATCCACTGCTACCCTTGCTTCAAAGAGGATGTAATTCCAATGTAGTTCCAATATTCCACCTCATTCCTTGCCTCGATGTTCCAAACATGCAGTGTATCATCTTATGAGTTTAATTCGATGTACTGGCCCTTTAAGGTAAAGTTTGGCTCAATAGTTGTATTTGGAGGGGGTTCCATAACGAAACCGCATGACTTCTCTACCTTATAGGTATCAAGAACACAAGTATTGTTGCTTCTTGTAGTAAAAAACATTAACTTGCAATCGTTTCTGAATTCTGACTTTGCAAAAGCATTCACAACTTGTCCTTTATTCATATGTTGTGTTAATTTTGCATCTTCATTCAGATCAAGAAGTGAATTTGAAACAATTTTCAGGAGCCCCGTTTTGATTTTTGCCCCCATATCATCATTTGCTTTCTCAACATGAAGGATATTACTAAATTTTGTGCAAAGAGGCTCCAAAGCCCTTAGTGGTTGCTGGTTAATCTTTTCAGCTCCCTATTCTGTTGTTCATGTGCCTTGAATTTGTTTTTTAGGTGTTTCATCTTGTTGTTTAAGTGTTTTCAACTTATTGTTCAATTGTTTCAGCTTTAGGGTTGTCAAAAAAACCACTTCCTCATGTATCTTTATCTCTAATGATTTGATCATTTGCCATTGTTAATCTCTCCATTTCACAAGTACCTGATTTCCTTTAGCATATAGGCTTGAAGATTCTAATTGATTAGTTGATCGAGAGGTGCCAACTGTCTTACCATTAAGAACACACACTTCCTCAGAGATAGTGTCTGTTAAATTTGAGGAATCAACATCAGAATATGATTATCCACCAAAAAGTTTTCCTTGTGCTACATATTGATTAGTATCGGCACCTTCATCTTGTTTATTAGCTTATTTTTTCATATTTAGCATCAAGTGTAGGTTGCTGGTTTGCAGAATTCTTTCCTGTGGAGCTCTGACCTTTTGAGAACAATTTTCAAGGCTATCTATCCTCTCCATAATTTGTTAGGGTTTCTTTCTTATGGAAGTTGTAACCAGGGAGTTAGTTATTGGTGCACCTTATAAAAGAGGATCATCAACATTCAATTTTTTGGTGATCCTTAGAATTAATTATCAACATCCTCTAGATGCGCTTCCATTACGCATCAACATTGGTGAACCCAGGCTCTAATATCAAACTGATGCAGACGAATAGAAGCAATATCAAACTAGTAGTTAAAACTAACAAAAATTAGGGATTTGGGCTGTTGGATTTTAGACTGCTGGAAATGCAGATTTTGGGTCTGAGATTTTAGTAACAGTTGTTGAACTTCAGAATTGGATTGCTGGAATTTTAGTGAAAGAAACAATGGGGAAGTTCTAGTAATCACTTCTCATCCTTCTGATTTCCTAATGGAACTATCATTTTGCAGTCACATGATGATTTGAAATCCATGGCTGTTGAAGCTGTTCTATTGCTCCAAGGGAAGATTAATGATGGAGATGAGACCACCACTAGCATTCGGCTACTTATTCCATCTAAAGTTATTGGATGTATCATTGGAAAAGGTGGTTCAATTATAAATGAAATTCGAAAGAAAACTAAAACCAGTATTTGTATATCCAAAGGTCAGAAGCCTGAACGTGCAGACCCCAATGAAGAACTTGTTGAGGTCTGATTGATCAAGCCTGTGAATTTTTTTGTTAACTACCTGTTTGTTTGTGTGCTGACCTTTCAACTCAACAGGTGGCAGGGGAAGTTGTTAGTGTGAGAGATGCACTTGTCCAGATCGTGTTACGGCTTAGGGATGATGTGCTAAAAGAAAAGGACAGCGGCCATAACTCTGTTGGTTCTGATTCTTTGTATCCTAGTGGTACTAGTTTTTCTGTACCATCTATCCTACCTTCAGTTGCTCCACTGAGTTATGACAGGGCAGAAACTAGAAGTGGCTTGGGCCTGCTTTCATCGAGGAGCCTTTATGGATATGGATCTTTATCAGTATGTTCAGCTCATTAATCTTTAATTTACACTTAAATCCTCATTTCATTATTTGATAGGACCTTTATGCTGTCAACTTAATGATTTGGGGTCATTTGTATTGATTCCTGATGATAGGTGTGATAAATTTGTTTGTAGGAAGTTAATTTGTTGCCCTTCTATTTGTTTTTGGGTGAAAGGCCTACAATCCATGTTAGCACAATACTTTTTAGTATTTTCTGCAATCTATGAAATACATTATCCAAATACAAAATTGATAACCTTTCTAGACTCTACAGGTCTGTTTAGTGTTTCCAACCAAGTGGCATCCTTTCTCAATGAGACTTTTTGGTCCCTTTCCATTTGTTTTTGTGTATTAGGATAGTGATTGAACTTTCACTACTGATCGAGTTAACAATCCAAGTGGACATGTCAGTCAATGCACAAAGTTTGAAATTTGAAGTCAGATTTTCATTTCTAATTTTTATTTTCATTTCTATTTCCTCTTATTTTGACCTTGCTTGGTTAGATGCAATGATAATTTGCTGGCTCAGCCTGAAACAGAGTTCACATTATTGGATATTGCTTTTTATTTAAAAAGTGTATTCATTAGTTTATAGTCAAGTTAGCATTTGTTTATTTCTTATACTTTTCCTTATCAGGTGGGAGAGAAAAGCTATGGTTCAATGCCTTTGTATTCATCATCTAAGCTGTATGGAGGGTTAGTTCCTTGCTCAAGTCTTCTTTCAACATTTCATTCTGTGACCTCTTTTACCAAGCTGATTTTCTTTACTAATGCAGGTTGCCGTCACCCTCAACTCTTGACTTGTTAGTGCCTGCCCATGCTATGGGCAAGGTGATGGGCAAAGGAGGGACAAATATGGACAACATTCGCAAGGTTTGTTCTTCACTTTTATCTTTTGATATGGTTCTCTCTGGATATTTTGGCAAATAAGAACCTAAACAGTTAAGCACAGCTACTTTACTGCTGCTGAAAAAATGCTGATATTTGTGTGGTTTTGTGTTCACATCAAGTGTTGAATTGCTTTGCCCTTGATAATAATTCCTTATCCTTTTTTTTCTTCTTTCACTTCATTCAGATTTCTCTTAAAAAAATTCTGCACAAGCATCAAAGCATGGTCTTGATTTCACTGATTTAATATCTATTATCCCATGCATAATTTATTATGTTGCCATTATCTATAAAAGAGCAATGCTCAAATTTTCATAAAATGATGGACAAAAATAGAACCCTTGCTACTTTTTCAGATGTTGAATGGCCATTTGTGCTTTTATTTTACTTTACTGGATATGTTTATGATGTCAGTTATATCATTAATATGTCTTCCAGAGGGTTAGAGTTTCCTTTTCATTATTTTTTAAGAATTAATGATTACTCTTTGCAAGGATTTCATGTTGGAACTATAAGGTGAGTTAATGTCGTGTTGATTTTGTTAATCGTACATAGAAACAGTATGGAAATCAGAGGTACACTTGTGGAAATTTGACATCGTTCTTACTTGTTTGAATGAATTACAATGCCAAAAATACAGGTGCAATTTAGGCCTACTTTCCCATTTAATTATGTTGAAATGTATACACAAATAAGCAAATAACTCTTGCACTCTCTCTCTACACAGACGCACAAACTAACACGCATATATGCATTTGTAAATAGACTTTAAATTTGGCTTCAAAGTGTTGTGGATCTTGAATTTACTGGCTTGTACATCAAAGTTTTCTTTTGTCAGTTAAATTCATGAGAAGCTGTCATTGTAGATTCACAGCATTGTTGAGTCTTCACTGTTGGTGTTTTGTTCTCATTCCATATGTTACTATTTCAGATATCAGGAGCCATTATAGAGATCTCTGATGCGAAGTCTGGTAGGGGCGATCGAATTGCTCATATATCTGGCACACCAGAGCAAAAGCAGGCAGCCGAAAACTTGATACAGGCATTTATAATGGCCACCTGAGTTTTGAAATGTGTTTTGAGGTTTAAGCTGTATGGTAAAGATCTAGGAATTTGTTCCTCAAATATTTCCTTAGTTTATTTAGGATGTGTCTGCTCAGGGCTTCATTCCTAGGTTTCTAAAACCAGACTACTCCTGTTCTTTATACCATGGTGCCTGTGAGGAATATCATGGAAGATTCATGTCCAGACGATGTCGCGGATATAGGGTTCTGCCATTGTTGCCTAATCATCCTTTCAATCTGCAGATCTTAGAACTAATTAGGTTGCCTTTCCTTTCCTTCCATTTTATCAGTCCTTGTCATTATCAACTATGAATCCTTGTTTCCCTGCTCACAGTTATGTGATCGTGCCATGAATTACTTTCAATAATCGTAGTTGCCAAACTCATAATGCATGTTTCTCTAGCCTTACATATCTTTCTCGATGCTTTCTTTTGTTATAATCTTTTCTTTCCATGATGTCAAATTCTTTGCAGATACAGATTATTATCTGCTAGATTGTTTTTTCTTGTTTTGCACATATGGTGCAACATAACAAAAAGCAATCCTCTCTCTGTAAAATGTGAATTGCCCTCTTTGATTGACTATTTGGAATTCATACTAATCTGCTTCCTGTATTATAAATTTCTGGATTCTTCCTCCTCAAGAAACCATTGTGGAGGCAAAACTTTGAAATGGTTTTATATCTTATGGTATCCTTACTCATTTCTGTTAATTATACATTCTTCAATCTGAATCACTGTCTAAGATTTTCTTCCATGATCTGAAAAATCAAACGTTGACTTTGATATCTGTAAATTTATAATCGTTAGTCATGATTCCCTATTCTTTTACATCGACTAGGGTAGTTCTTGGTGGAAGTCCTATGATTTTACTGTTCACATTCGGAATTGATGATTAATGCTCTGTTCATCTTCTACTTCATTTGACAGCTTAACCATTTCTTTTTAAAGGTGAATGGCTGTTTGATATTGGACTAACTGAATTTGAGAGAGATTAATTTTTATCACTTATATATATCTTTTTAAGTTTTTTTTTCGGTTGAGAGGATTTTATCTTAGACCTGCCAATCAAACCATTGTAGTTTTCTTTAGTATTTCTTTTCTAGATTTTGGGTTGTCAATCATATATTCAATGCTTGCTCCAATTCATCCTGCTGCCAGTATTTGGAAGTGTTTGAAGCAGCCCATATTGTATCATACGCTTGGTCAACTTTCAAAACATTTTCATGTTTCCAGTATCTGGTTTAGTCGAATTCTTTGACAAAGCTATGCATGGTAGCTCAACTTAGTGCCTTGCACTCCTTATTTAGGTTATCATGAGTAAAGCATCTGTGCAATACTTGCTGTAACAGTGATTCCTCCTGTTTCAGTTTGAGAAAATACTGTTCATTAACCATCTAAAAGCAATCTCTGTCGGATCAAGTTGTCAAAACTTGCTATATTTCTATTCTCCAGGTTCTGATTTGTTTGATAAATCCAGTTTTGTCAACTTGACTGTCAAACATTCCGTAATCACTTTATATAATGCTAACATTTGAGGCTTATCATTTTTTTGAAACCATGATTCTCGTATCTAGCTGAAACACAATATTGAGTTCCCTACACTCTTATTTAGGTTTTCATTAGCCAGAATGATTGCATTTTTATCTTAAATTTAGCACTTACTTCCCAATTCTTGATTTATACTATTCTAAAGATGAATATCTCTGGAGTTCAATAGGCAGAAGCATTAGCTCATGCTAAGCTCTGATAGCTGTAGTTGATAATGCCCTGCAATTCAATTTTAGTGAACCCCTAGTTTCCCTTGTTATACAGGTATGTAGGTTGTCATTCTACTGCTCACCTTTCGGATTGATATCCTAAACCATATATCCATTTTCCTATTGCTCACTTTAAATCACGAGCCATCGAGCAGTGCCCTTATCTTTCCTCTTAACCCTATGCATTTGAATTGATTCTTTTGAAAGAAAGTTTGAGAATCAACAAAATTGGTACTTGGTATAGAACAAGTGCTCTTATCTAGCAATGTGTTGTCCCTGTTTGATATGGTTATTTGGTGTCATTGTTGTCTAAGATGGTGTATATTTTTGGCCTGAATGTTTTTGCCTTTGGATAATATTTGTATAATTTTCTGGATGATATACTTTGATCTGTTCTGGAAAACCATAGTTGCAGATATGCGACCTGTCTGTCTCTCTATATTATATATATATATAGCTATTCAGTCACACTTATCTATCTTGTAACATTCAAATCAAGAGATGTGCTCTTGTAACTTCAGAGAATGGCTAAAAGATTCTAACTTTCTGACAAATTTAAGTGTTGGAATTTGTCCATTGGCTTTAGGACTATGTTGCCAAACCCTACTTGTAAACCATGTAGGGTCAAGATTGTCAATACCCAGATTGTAAAAAACTTGATCATTGACGGAGTCCCAGATGCGGACAATATCATTGTATCCAGAATCAAAAATGGATATCCAACGTAAGAATGCAACATTAAGGGTCTGTTCTTATCCTTTTAGGTTGCACAGAGACAGAATACGTGTCATGACCATCCAACAGCAGACTTTCAACTCGCCCTGTAACCAATAAAGACAAGAGAAGCCGTAATTATCATCATGATTTTATTATATAATTTCAACATAATCGTAATTTAACTGACAATTAATTCATGAAAAGCCAAATGTAATCTGTGTTCAAGGCTGAGACAGAGACATTCCTAAGTGAAGTGTGATGCCCACTTCTGAATTTGCAGACAACGACAGATGATGTGCTGTAAAGAACTCTAAGAAGTGGGTTTTATCAATTTTGTAGAGAAGCGTAAGGTACTGAGTCAGGCTAATTTCTATTGAAAGTTGGAACGTGTGCCTACAGATGCGTAAACGACAACATGGGAAGCATAAAACGACATCCTAAGTTGAACATGCTTTGTAAAGGAATGATACACAGCCCAAGATCGCTGCTTTTTATTCGTGTTTGGAAAAAAATGCTACCTTTGTTGTTCACGGTAAATTATTGAGTATTGTGTCGATAGTATTGTTGCGGACACCCTTTCCACCATTAATTTCCTCGACTTCTCGAATGGCAATTGCGAGGAGACGTCTGCAGTGTTTGTTAAACAGAGTTTGCAGAGAAAGTAGTAGGAGTTTTGGTGCTCTTCCTCAAGGGAACAATCCCTCGTCTTCTCAAGAACTCATCAACTTGGAGTATGAATTCAGTGCCCACAAGTAAGCTCTCTTTTTTTGTCTCCTTGCTATTGTTTGATTATGTTTGGTATAAGGGGTAAGAGTAAGATACATGGGTATGTTTGCTTTTGATATGTATGCATCTCTTGCAATCAGTTACTCCTTTTAAGATTACGTCGTAAGATATCTAACACTGTGCTCGCGTTTCAAACTAAACAAAGCTAGAAGTGATCAGTTTGTTTCAGTTTGGTCGCTGTTGCGAATCTTTGATTTAAGAAGTTCGCAGGGAGCTTAACAATCTGAGAGCATGTACGAATGATTGTGGTAATGTTGGGAATGGTGTGCTTAATGACGCAGCAGATCGTATTGTCTACCATATTCTGCAAACCAAATTGATAGTGCTCGTCTATGAAATCCAATTGTTCATTTCCATGCTTGACTGGCACACGTCTCTTTAGTCTCTCTCTCTCTCTCTCTATATATATATATATATATGTATGCATGTATGGATGGATGTATGTATGTATGTATATACACACACACTCACATAGTCACATACATATTACATGTATATATAAGTTTGCTACCAGAGGTGCCTTGCTGGCTAAGTAGTCTCTGGCGGTAGGTTTTGAGTAGAAGTGGAACTGTGAAGAATGATTTGATTCCTTGAAGGCAATTTAGGAGTATGAAATATAAAAACCCGAGCTTATGGGTGTGAATAAAATGTCCTAGGATAATCAAACTACTATGGAGAAGCAAAAATGATAATTTAATGGATAACCCTGCTGATGTTGGATACAGATAAATTATTTAAAATAACTTGCATTGGAAATTGCTAAGATTGTGAGGAAGTATTTATGGATGGTATATGAATTTGCTCTGGTCAGTAAGGTGAGTAAGTGTTTCTCCTAAGTTAAACCTATCTGGTTTCATGTAGTTACCACCCAGTACCCGTTGTGTTCTCTAGAGCAAGGGGATCTTCTATATGGGATCCAGAAGGCAACAAGTACCTGGATTTTCTTGCAGCCTACTCAGCAGTTAATCAGGTAGCAAGAATGGGTAAACAAGTCACTGTTCTTCCCCTAAAATGAATATATTGTGACTGCATAAGATATTCTGTATCCCTAAGGTTGAAGTGAAAAACAAAACTATGGAAGCGATCATTGCTTAGGGTTTTCTCTAAGTAGCACCATTTATTTTTTAAGAATTGGGATCAGTTGTATTGCTCTTTTACAGGGACATTGTCATCCAAAGATCATGAGAGCATTACAAGAGCAGGCAGAAAGGCTGACTCTTAGCTCTAGAGCCTTTTACAACGATAAATTCCCAATCTTTGCTGAGCACCTTACAAGCACGTTTGGCTATGATATGGTACTACCCATGAACACTGGTGCCGAGGGTGTGGAAACAGCTTTGAAGTTGGCAAGGAAATGGGGATATGAGAAGAAAAAAATTCCTAAAGATGAGGTAATAACACTAAACAGTTCTGATTATTATGGAAATTGCATGGTCTATATATCGTACGAATCATGCTTGCTGAGGAGTTGCTGATTGTACAAGTGAGGTTGCCAAAAATATTGTTAAAAATAGATAGGTTCAAGCAATGGAGAAATAAGAATATAGGTTTTATGCTGTAATCTGTACTACCTGCATATAGTCTTACATGGAGATTTTGTATCCATCATGATCATGGCATTATGGTCAGTGCTACTTGCTTTAAAAATAAATTTTAATTGAATCATTGAATCTAGCAGTTCCAGCTGCTAGTATGTTATGTGCCCATGCTTGGGATCGAGTCCAAGGACATTCGCAGGAAAGTTAACCTCTTCCCCCTTATTTATGTTTGGTCCCTTCCTTGCAGAACCTATTTTTGGTGATTAAAAACTGGCAGCACTTGTCGAAGGCAAGGTCTGCCGAGATTGGTCTAAATTACTCTACTCCTATTAGCTAATTTTTATGATAACTTCTTCCTATAATAACTTCTTCCTATAACGTAATAATCTTATATAGGCAAAGAAACATAAAAGTTCCACCTAAACTAGGACTCCTAGAAAGCTGTTTTTATTAACATAACTATAACAGAAACTAGTTCAGAAATAATAGACTCCTACTAAAAATAAAATACTCCTCTAATACACTCCTAATAAAACATTCCTCTTTGCAAGTAGTAGGTCCTTCCCACAATACATCCATATCATAGTGCCTAAAACTCCACTATTCAGGGCATGTATAATATCTTGGGCTTGCAACTACAAGACATCTAGTGTTAGAAGATATCATCAGAAAGGGAAGAAAATTCTAGCGTTTAAACTCGAAAAGGAAAAAACATATATTGAATTCGTCTTCTTTGTATCAGTAGTTAGCTTTTATTTGTCCTGGCATTTTCTGACATAAGCATCTGAAATGTAGGACTCACTAAAGCAACACTAAGACTATTTGTCCCCTATATCGTCTACTCTATTTTCGGAGAGAACCAATGTATAGCAACGGATATGTTAAAATTAATTTAGGCCTGAGGATTCAGTCTTTTTTGCTTTGTGACGGCTGTCATTTATTTTCACTTCAATAGCCTCTCTAATCAAAAGAAACTATCAGCTGTTCTCTTGTTCATTTAAACTGGTGCCATGTGTAGGCCATTATTGTCTCTTGTTGTGGTTGCTTCCATGGCCGTACATTGGGGGTCATCTCCATGAGCTGTGATAACGAGGCTACACGAGGTTTTGGACCAAGCTTGCCTGGCCATCTTAAAGTTGATTTTGGTGATAAGACTGCCCTTGAGACGATTTTTAAAGGTTTGTCTACAATAAATGGTTTGATAGATTATGGTGGAGTCAATAGTTACTTAAATGAGCTCCTTATCATTACATTCTACACACTTTCTTAGGAATCCTTTATGTTGCTTCAACATCATAATATGAGCACATAACTAAAATGTAGTCATAATTGTGTTTTGGCTTGCAGAAAAAGGAGATCGAATAGCTGGGTTTCTTTTTGAACCTATTCAAGGAGAAGCTGGGGTAGGTCCATGGGAAGTGCATTATTATTGTATTGCACATTTGTGGATTTTTTTTATCGATCTGTATGTTCATTTAACTCTTTGGCCTGAAGTTTCGAAATTGATCTACCATGTTATTTTTCTGATATGTTTCCCCCTATCATTATTTGTCAGTGTTCTAATAAACCTGAGGCTAACTCATAAGGATTTCGGAGATGGTTCTGGTCATTCATATGGTACTTAATGTGTTCCAATGATTATATTTAGTGTATGGTCCATTATTGTGATCTGTGCAACATCCATTTTAGTTTGAACAATTTCTTGATACGTAGTACCTTCCATTATTGAGAGATCACAAGATTCACTCATATTGCTTGTTTCTTAGGTTGAAATTAAATTTTGATTTCAGCACCAGATACATTGACACACTAGTGTTACTATTTGAATGATTCTTAGCTTTTATTCAACAGTATAAGCTTTTGAGTTGAATGATTCATTGATATAAGTTCCATTCAATAGCTAAAAGAAGTTCAATAATTTGAGTCTTTTTGATCAAACTCACTGTAAATTGTTAGCTGGTAACCAAGCCAACTCTTTCCTGAATAAGTTTGGTAAAGAATCCTATCCTTGTCCCTTTTCAACTTATTGACATCCAGTGTGATATTTCTTTTTTCCTTTTGGTTGTGAGGTTGTCATTCCTCCGGATGGTTACTTAAGGGCTGTCAGAGACCTTTGCTCTAAATACAATATTTTAATGATTGCTGACGAAATTCAAACTGGATTAGCACGGACGGGGAAAATGCTGGCCTGTGATTGGGAGAAAGTTCGTCCAGATGTGGTGGTAGGCACATTTCTCCCCCCACTTTGAGTTTGATAGTTTTAGTGGTTTTCCATTTATTGGATGTGAAAGTGGCATGTTTATGGGGCATATTTTTATTTGCAGGTAAGTTAAGTATGTGCTTCAAGTAGTCCAAGAAAATGTTATGGTCCTTTGTCCTATACACAATGGTTGCTTTTATAGTGGAAATATAGTGTCAAGATACTTTAGAATGACAGTCAACATATTGGTCTTGTTTCATGGTTCTAGATGCCATTTCGTGTCTAAAACAACAACCAGATTTTGAGAAGGCTCGTGTTTTGTATTTACATTTCATTTGGCACTGCTGCTATTGTCCACTACTTGGAGTTCAATTCAAAACTGCATAAATCTATATTATCAATGGTTTTCCAAGCCAATATCTACATGTCTTATGATGGAAGGCTAAATGCTTTCGACACCAAACTAATCTCTCTTTCCTTTTCACCAGAGCATATTAAGAATATGCTTCTTATCATTATCATCACTGCATTCTCATTAGTATTGGACCAATCATTTTTTTGGTTTTCCGCATCTCTAAAGTTAGAAATGATAATATAGATTAAACTAATGGATTGGCTTGAAAACAAGCAATTGTCTCATGAGGACTTTCAATGCTTTCGTTTTTCTGAAACCAACTTTTGTTTCATTCCCCTTTGACTTGTACTTACACTGTCATGGTACTTCTCTCTATTCCCATATTTAAATGATTTCTGGTGAGTTCAATAAAAATTTTATCGAGTAATGTTAACAGTTCTAAGAATTATACTTTCTAAACCATGTTGAACTTTATGTAATGTGCCCACAATCAAATTACTTTTTCCATTATGATCATTGTCAGATACTGGGAAAGGCATTGGGTGGTGGAGTGATACCGGTAAGTGCAGTGCTTGCAGATAAAGATGCAATGCTTTGCATTCGCCCTGGAGAACATGGAAGGTTCACCACTTCAACTGTTTTTCAAGTTTAGTTGTCTTGATGCAATTTTGTTTTTCTTTTGCTGTTCCTCAATGCTTGCAATTCATTATCCTATGGATAGCTACAGTTTCTTTTGGATCGTTAGAGTAGTCTCTCTCACAATTCTTTCCTTTCCGTTCAATTTTTCTTACTCTCTGAGTTGATGTTTGATTACCTTAGAAGTTCTCAGTCTGCTTATCTGATTGATCTCACAGCACATTTGGGGGAAATCCTTTGGCCAGTGCAGTTGCCATTGCCTCACTAGATGTCATTAAAGATGAGGGCCTTGCTGAGAGGTAATTTATATTATCCAAATCGCATAAACAACTTCGTGAAATGCATACCTACTTGTTAATCCATCACGTTTGGTGCTTCTTAAATTTCTGAAATTTATCTTATATATTTACAAACATTTTACACATGATAAAATTTTCTGAAATTGTATTGACCAAACCATTTTCAAAATCTATGGCACTATAACACTTTCTTATTCACGCAATGACTTCTTCACTAGCCTTCTGTATGCCATTTACTTTTTCTTTTTTCTTCTCTCTCTTTAATATTCCACGAACCCATTTCCCTGTTATAAAGAAATATTGTGAAAAGCCGTCTGTGAAGGCAACATTCTCTGCAAGATGTATTGCAGTGAATATAATTCCAGTGAATATGATTTTCTTGTCCATTGTTCGCCTTATGTGACTTCGTGCTTCCAAATTCCCCCTACGTCTAGTGGCTTTTTTATTTATACCCATTTCCTTTTGAAAGAAGTGATACTGAAACACATTCACTTGAGCTTGTGATCCTTAGATCTGCACAGTTGGGAAACGAACTCATGCATCAGCTACTTGAGGCTCAGCAGAAGTTTCCTGAATACATCAAGGAAGTACGTGGAAGGGGTTTGTTCAATGCTGTGGAGTTCAACAGCAAGAACTTGTCCCCTGTTTCTGCATTTGATATTTGTCTGAAGTTGAAGGAGAGAGGAGTTCTCGCTAAACCCACCCATAACACCATTGTTAGGCTAACTCCTCCACTCTCCATCAGGTAACTAATGCTTAGTAAGTGGTGAATACTATTTTCGCTGAGCATGTGTTGATTCCAATCTACTCTGGTGTGAAGTGGTAATGATCATCATGTGATTCATTGGAAAAGAGACGTTTAGGTTGATGTTGGTGAAGTCAAAGGTCTTTTTTAACTACAAAGAGATGAATGGAAATTATCCTATATAACTAAACGGTAATATAATATGCTGTTTTTGGAATCCTGAACGTAGTGTTTTTATATCTGCTGGGTCTTATGTGGTAGGCTTACTTGGGTTACCTTGAACTAGCCATTATATCTAGTTTAAAGTGTTAAAGACTCGTGTAAGTATACGTAGCATTGTGAAAATCTTTCTGAAACCAGGAAGGATTTTTGAAACTTGCATGCACACATGCATTTGTGGACAACAATATATATCTGTTTTGAAGTGGTGATTGCATACCTACCATATTCTGTATTCTGCCAGACATTCTATCTCAAGTTAGGCAGACTAATAGGTACAAGCAAAGCAACACGCATTAGTGGGCAGACAATCATGATGGAGGTTTAGGGTAGAGTGTTCCTTGAACTGCCATTTATAACAGGCAAACAAATTTTTGTTTCAGTTTGGATGAACTCCAAGAAGGCTCAAAGGCGTTGCACGAAGTTCTGGAACTTGATCTACCAAAGATGCTGAAGGGCAAGCCAGAAAAGATCAACCCTACTGTTCCTTCCACATGTGACCGTTGTGGACGAAGTTTGTATGCTTCCAATTAACATGTCTGATTTTGCACATTGTCAGTGCTATTAAATCCAAATTGTTATCTACCATAGTGTGGCAAACAGATACCCTGAAATAAGTATCAGCTCATTTTTTAGCATCTTATGTGAAATAAGGGATTGTGATGGCTCAGCATTATAATTGGCCCCTAAGTTATATCCTTGTTGAAATGTAACGAAACATTTAGGCAATGGAATTTGCATATCCTTCTTGTTACGGGTAACTTCTATTTCTTGCCAACATCAACTCCAGTTTTGGAAGGCAAAATTTTCACCTTATGCACATCATCGACCTCACCCCATTCGGGCGTCGTACTTGCACGGATGTCAAAACTTAACTCCTGTTGTGTGAAGCAGAAAACTCTTTCAGGCATTACACATATCCTCTTCACGTTGAGATTAAGCATTTCTTTACCCTGCTAAGGACAGGAATAAAGAATATGTAATGAGTTGGACTATATGGTGTGCAACTCATAATTGTTTATGAAATTAGTAGCTTGCATGCGTGTGTTAACACATGGCGTGTCGTAGAGAGAGAAAGAAGCAGTTGCTTTCATGAATTCTGCTGCTGTACTGCTCGAGTTTTACTGCTGTATTGTTTAGACCAACTACCTGTCCGATCATAAATATGAAGAGGACTATCTTGTAATATCTTGCCATGAAGACCTCCGTTAGACATGCTCAGGATGAAGCTCAAACATCATAATTCCTGTGTACTGCATCTCTGTAGTCACATGCATGATGGACATGTCTCTTGTAGCTCTATAAAGTCGTCTTCTAATGTGCTAGCTTTTCTCTTTTTGTCTCCTTTTCTATTATGCTTGTTTCGTGCTTTACTATTTTTTGTGTAATGCATTAAGTTGTTAGCTTTGTACATCATGGCCCGGCATTGCTATTTATGACTGGTTTTCTGGTGTACAAAAGTCTTACCTAATCTTGCTTTTACTTGCAATGGTCTGGTTATCATTAAAGCCAGACCATTGCAAGGCCATTGTCTTTCAAGCTGCATGTATGTTGTTATAGGCCTGATTTGTTCTTTTTCTATATTTTATTAAGCAGACACAGTAGAGACACAATCATGCTGAAACTTTTCTTGCTTATATGATTTTGTAGCTGCAAGAGACAGATTATGACTTCTTATTATTTTTAATGATTCTGTCTATTACATGAAGGTGATGTTAACCCATGCTAGCCATATGAGCTTATAATATGAGTTGGAAGTGCATGTGGCCTACAAAGCTTTGGTGAAGCCTTAGCTGGATATCATAATTGTTTTCTGGAAATTGCCTTAGCTTAGCTGTTATGGGAAATCATTCTTTTTGCGAAGAAACTTTAGTATTAAAAAATATTAATAAAAGATTAAAATTATATAATATAAATATCCATTAACCATACCAGATATTTTGTAAATAATTAATTTACTAAATATTTGATATAAACGAAGATTTATGATCAAAATAATTTATATTGTGTGGTCTAAACTCTAAACCAGGAGAGCTTGACAGTGAAAATAGAAAAGCACAAAGGCAAGACAACCCTTAAGCCATTTCCTCTCTGATTCCAAAGAGTCGACTCAACTTGTTCCAAGTCCATTATCACATTGCCTACATTCCCAGATAAGAAGTCCAGGTAGGTCCTCTTACGTCTTTCAAGGTGAAATAGCTCTTTCTGCTAACGAGTGGCTACAAACAATGGAGTTATGAAAGTTCACCTGCTATGATATGAGCCTATCAGTCACAAAAATGTGAAGTAACATGACACCATTCACCAAGTTCTGAGGAGTAGTGGGTACCACCTTATCAAAAGTTGAGATAATAATATATATACTTGACATGAAAGCTAAGAACTCCCTACCCTACATTCCAAAAAGAGCGGGACCACGACAATAACCAGAAGAAATGGCCAGTAGCTGAAAAATACACATCTTATTCGATTAGAAAAAGGTCTGACTATGATCCAATGGATTGCCTTTGATTACTAAAACCATTTTTCTTGCTCAACTGTTGCTCTCATCACTTTGCTTTCCATCTTCATTGTTCTGTGAATCTTGTACACAAACGCATGGAGGCATGAAAGCAACAGTTTGTCTTCCGTTTCTTTCACTGGGCATGAGTATATTATTTCACGTTAATTTACATGTGAAGTTGAGATGTAACTAGCTCATTATCATGCTTTTTGAATTATGTTTCTCATACGCATATTGGATAGCTTCACGTAAAAAGGGCATCCAATTCCCTGATCAGATCATGCTTATTATTAATACTTATTGTCCCTTTTGTCGTCAGCCAAGAAACTCAAGAAGCTGCCTGTGCAAGACCAATGTGCATAATAAATACGTAAGAACCATAACACTTGGGGATAAGAAAAGCACTTGTCATTTTCTGAAATGTATGTACAAAAATAAGTTTGTTAACATGTATTATTAGAGTTATGGTACGTCGATCTCTTGTTTTCGAGTCACTCTTCGCCATCTCTTGGAGCACCCGATAGCAACTCTCGACCAGCCACAACCACAACCACAAGCTTGTATCCAATAACCACTAGACATTAACCTTTGACAGTTCTATAAATGTTTATAAACCGGGACACGAAAGATGACCGATAACCTTAAGATGATTATCTCGGCAGCTCCACAACTCTGAACTAGCTGGACAAATTATCTAAGATTTTAATATCGATCACTTAAATTGATAGTGGGAAGCTGTATTCTCCAGCAATTACTCTTTATCAAGAGACTTCTAACAACATTTTCGGAATTCTTTTTTACTTAACAAGCATCACCGACATTGTAATCATCATCACACCCAGTTTAAAGTCTCTTAATAAAATGGTGTTGTTTTTATAGAGCTCAAGCATAATACTTAGATAAAAGAGAAGAAAAGAAAATGCTTTGTCATAGAATACCATATTATTATTGATAGTAACAAACTCATTATATAGAGCTGAAATGTAACAAAAAATCTTAAATATTTGTTAAATATCACAATAATATCTCTAAACTAAAAAAAACACTAATACTCAAATGATAAGAGAGTAATAAAGTATCAAAGAATTCGATTTAAAAAAAAAAACATGTAGAAACACAAAACGTTTAAAGTCATAAGATCATCAAACATAAAAATTTAATCTTGACATAAACCCAACAATAACAGATGCAAAGAGATTAACACAGTAAAACCCAGAAAGCATTAAATATTAAATCAAATAAAGAAGCTAATATCAAAAATAAAAAATCATAAAAACAGAAATTTCAAAAAACCCAACAAAACCTAAAAAATACCAAAACAGAAGAGACTGATTAATCAATAACCATAACCGAAACAAGGAGGTTATGGAGAAGGAAGAGAGAGTAAGAGTGTCACGAAAGATGGAGAGTAACACAGAAAAACTTATATGTTAAATACTATATTAATATCAAAACAATAAAAACTGTAACCAATCGTCACTTTGCGATCTAACATTTTATAATCATCGATAATAAAGAAAATTTTCATTTTTTTAAATTAAAAGAGGAAAAGAAAAACTAACTTGTTTGTTGTAGATATTACAGGAGCTATTGAAAAGGTACCAGAATTCACACAATACTCCAAGCAACGAACTCCTTCCAAAGCTTCTTATGAAAAACTAACCTTAAGCTAAAGTGCTCTAAGCAGATGCAAAAACCATTATGAGAGCAATTCCAGCATCGCAAAGCGCTAAGAGCTCAGAAGGATTGAGGAGCTAAGACATGGACATTGTAAAATCTTTCACGAACCAAAGCTTCAACAAGAAAGACTAAACCAGGACCAACCAAAACAATAGGGTTTGATGAATCTTCGATGTCCACAGATTTTTCAAGTGGAAAATATAGCATATTAAAATTAACAAGCATACTTGTATTAATATAGGAATTTCTTTTATCATGACAAACAGTTTTTGAATACTAGACCAGGAAGAGATCTGTTCATTCTTATGGATCCTTCAAACCAGGATATTATAAAGAGGAATACAATAAGAACAACACCTAATTTAAAGCAGCAACCTGACATAGCCACCTGGAATAGTCGATATGATTGAATGGAAGATTTAAATAATCAGCAAAATGGTTGTTGCTTAAGATGGTAATCATAATTCCGTAAATGGTAATCAATCACAATCTGACAGGTTGCAGAAGCAGAAATAAATATTATAAAATATCAAACAAATAAAATTGGCTAATCTGCATATTATATTAACGTTTGCTTAGTTGTGCATGGAGAACTCAATTTGGCTGCTTCTGCGTTACAGTATGTTGCGTCATCTGATGTTTAACCTTCACATCTTACCACCTTGAAGGGGGCTCCCTGTTGTTAGCGGAATTATAGGGGATATTCTTGGACTCCACTTTAACTTGAGATCTAGAATTTCGCTGGGTAGTACTTGAAGTCGACGTTTTAGAAGTAATTAATCTTCTCTCTGCTCCGCCCATTTTTCTAACGGATATTTCTTTTTTTGTGACAGGTATCCAGCAGCTGCTGCAGCAGGAGTGGTCGTGTCAAATCTAGCATGTTTTCAGGAAGGGAATTAATGTGCAGGCAGTCTAACTCATCTGGTGGGTCACTTACACCCTGACCTACTTATCCTTCAAGCACTCCTTTTGGGCCTCCAAGAACTCCTTTACCAGGATGCGCTCGGCGCAATGTACCCTAAAGTTTTAATGCAAATTTCTGTTTTTTCTTTTTCTTCTTGTAACCAAAAAAAAAAAAACCTTCACATCTTCCTTCTGATAATTTAAGCACCGAAATCATAGTTGATGGACATTTTCGTCGTCTAGCAGCAAGCATGGATTATATTTGAAAATGAAATCTAATGTTGCTTAGCATTGAAGCCCAGGTTGTAAAGTTATTTGATTAACACAAACAACCACATCAAGTTGGTGATAATTTATAATCGAACTATAAACTGAGGCATATAATTAGTTCCTCTATGTCTGTACTTTGATATTGTACGGACATTGTTATGGGATCATGTGTTAGGTCACTTTAAGCCCTTGAATCAAGAGCACATGCCACAAGGTATGGGCTGCCTGCTTCCTTTTATCTTCCCATTTGAAAAGGGAGCTCCTTAGATCTAGCCAAAGGCACAATTGCACATGATATTTGATTCCTGTGATGGATACAGATCCCTGTTTTTAGTCTGCAACGTTGGAATCCCGCTTTAGTGAAAAGTATGATTAAGAGACGTGTGAATTAAACAATCTATTTTTTGTGTGCAAGAGATAGAGATGCATCAATGTAAAATCCATCCATCCAACTCTTTTTTTTTAAATATATATTTTAAAACACAGTACTCACAAGGTAGCTAGTTCATCTCAAAGCTAACAACTCCTGCAACGCATATTAGAATTAAGTTTTGGCCAATGATTAATAATCTTCTATGCCTGTAATTATTGAATGAGATTCTCGATATTGTTCATTCTGACCTTGTGATCCTATGGTTTCTAAAAGGTAAAGTATGCAAACTTTGGCCAAGAGTTATATATGGTTATTTAAGTTTCTTCTTATGCACATCATGCAAAACTAGCCATTGTATTTGCATCATCCTCCGATACTTTAGGGCTATTTAAGTTTCTTCTTCCTGTCTTTTTATGCACATCGATCAAACACCTCCTATGCATTAGAACGATAGGAATCCGTGTTCCTCCTTGCACCGTACAAACTTGGAACAATATAAAGGATTGCCATATTGAAAAGTTGACAAAGTTGCTTCTAATGAAACTAAGACACATATAACGAGATGGTTCTGTCTGGTTTTGACGAGGCTGCATGTTATCATTCGGATCTATGAAGCTTGCTGCTTCTCCCAAGAACTCTAGCTTGAAGGTTCCTGCAAAATAAGAAAGGCACGTCGGGGGTTGTTTCCCGATAAGCCCCTCGGACGCTCAAGTCAGTTCTTTGTGCGGGTAGGATCATTTGTGAGCAGAGAAGATTAGGGTTAATGATCACGTACCTCTGTTATGGCAGAATTATATCTTATATATGGAACAGATGCTAGGTTTAAGTCTTTACGTATGCATGGAAGACGTCCACTTACGAATGGGCCACGGATTCGTGGACTGAGCCTGAGCCTGACACAGCCGACCCGATCACAAGAGTTTGGAATGCACATTACTATTTAAGTTGATAACCAATTGCAAGCTTCAGTGTGAACACACAGACAAAACCAAGTAAACAAATCACTGGCCAAACTTAATGCTTGGGTTCACTATGTTACAATTACAATTATACATATATGGCGTTCTTTTAATTGGTTGATTAATTAATTAGGGCAAGACATAATTTAGTATTACGTAGAGTCATGATCTAGTACAATGTAGTGAGATGAGTAACGAATTAAGATTCTTGATTACTATAATGATCAGAAAACTTGGTTTTTTAAAAATAATGGAAAGCTGCTTATTAATGTTCTATGTTTCGTTGTTTTGCTCATTTTCTATGTATCTTTGTGCCAAACTTTGAAAGTTTGTTTATAAATTATCCTCTCAATATAAGGGTTGAGAGTGTCAGTTGATATTTGTCGTTGAATTCTATTTCAATTGTGTTTCTTGTTCAGGCAGCTAAATGCACCTACACAAAAGACATACATATAATCCAACATATGTTAGGATAAAGTCAATATTCCAATTCTAAAATAATTATCCTCTGCGTGATGTACATTGTGAGTATTAGAAAAGGAAAAGGTGATTGATCTAATAACTCTTTTACTTATTTATTAAAAACTGAAATTAGTTTAGATTTCAATTGATAATTAACATATATATGATTGTATATTTATTATGTCAATAATTAGATTTTATTTTTATATTTTTGTTGAATATAATTATTTAAAAATATAAAATATTTTTAATTGTAGAATTATTTAAGTGCCATGCCACCATGAAGCAAAAAATGATGATTTAGGAATAAAGATACAACTAGCTAGGATATAGTAATGTATCTTCAATAATGTTGTGGACTACGTCATGAAATAAGGGTCTTATCTCATTTTTAAAGTTGTCAAATTAGCCACTAATATTTCTATGCTTGAGAAAGTATGTCCTCTGAGATTCAGGTAAATTTTTGACTCAAACACAAGGTGGAATGTTGGGCCTTGTTTTCAGAGCTCAATTATCTGAAAGTCATAAGACGTAAGCGTGCGTATTTCTCTGTAAGGTTATTTTCTTGGACTCTCATTGGCCATCATCGGTTCATTTTCATTCTTATAGCATCCCAAAAGTTTCCTATTTGATCAATATAGACCAAGTTATGTTCAAATGCCAATGTATGTTCATAACTACTTCATGCTCTTCCAACCGATTCCTTCACTTTCTTTCCATCAATATTTTTTAATTCAACACCAAAGGCTACCAATTTTTATGGAGACATATAAAATTGCATTAGGAATCTATTGATTCAAGAATCACTTCATTTGGAGGTCGGATGATGAAGTTATGGCCAAAAGAAACAAATATGTTTATGTCCTCAATCATATTGTACCTGTTTTGAGACAATAGGCATAAATTTCACTATAGATGTCGAATTAAGTTTTTTTAGGACAGTTTCGAAGAGGACTTCTAGATCTACAACTTTTGTGAAGATCCCAATGAGAGATTTTGCCATTTAGAGGTCTAAAATGCAAATTTCTGAAGGTGAATAGTAAACAGACATTCACTTCACCCTAACGGACATAGGCGGGCTTAGGGTGCTTTTCAGACCTGAGAAGATCTGTTTAATGGACCTAATATCAGTTTAATGAACATGGACTGGGCTGGGGGTACTTTTAGACCTAAGAAAATCCGTTTAATGGAATTAATTTTTGTCTAACGGACATATGTGACCCCTAAATCCCTCTAAGGCCTTTCCAATGGCTCCTACATCCATTTTAACATTATGTTCACTCATAATCTTCTCAAATTCACTTCTTCTAATGAAATATCTCTCCTTAAACATTTAATTACCAAATTGATTACATTAAAACTCCCAAATCTCAACTCAAATGATTTACCATATCCAACCATTTATTAATATTTACTCTAGTTGTCCTATATGCATCTCATGCAAAATCACCAAGTTATAAAGATCATATCTCTTAACTCTGATATCCAAAAATTTCATGCTTTATATCATTGGAAAGTTAAAAAGACACAACTTTGGCTAATTCTACCTAGATCGATATAGTTTTTCCCAGAAGTCAGAACACAAATCCTATCCTTATGTAAAGCTTGAAAATGCAATGTAAAGACTTGAAAAGTCATGAGCAAACATAATGTATATATATTTCATTAACATCATTAAATAAAGATTTTACAAGGTTTTAAAGGACATTTCAAGCTACAATATATCATAAACCAAAAATACAAAGTTTATATAAACTAGAATTGCTTAAAATGCGACTAAAGCCTTGTTTTATATAATCTAGCTTCAAAAACAAAATATACAAATTGGAGTGATGCCTTGACTCTTGACTCAATCACTCGATATCGTGCTCATCACTTGAAGATGGGAAGGAACGAGGGGTGGTGAGCTTGAAGGCTTGTGGGTAACAAGTTTATAATGAATAACAAGCAAAACTATTCAAAATGTTCATTTGCCATCAAAATTCTTATTGAAGCATAAAAAGCAAAATTCTCAAATTCTCAATAATATAAATCATGTATGCATCAATCTTGTCAACATATCATGAACACATAAACACATCAAAATAGTTTGGTTAGGTCCAAAAACATAACGTACTTCACATTTCCTATAAGGGTCATGTGTAGCCATGAACAGAACGTACTATCGCAATCCCACAAAAATGGTTTTGCATAATCGTGAACTTATAGAGTCCGTGAAGGAGCTCCATGCTACTAGCTGGCAGACAGGAGAAGCCTTTAGTCAAAGTACACTTGACATACTTAAGAGACCAAACCAAACTCACTTAACATGTATTCATAACTTGTAAACATATTGCCCAAATGACACATTTTGAAAACATGTTTTTCATGAACATGAAATATTTTATATGCATTTCTATCATCATTTCACAATTCATCAACCAAAGTCATACACCAAGCATACAACAATTTCTCAAATCAATCCAAAGCAACAAATGCCACAATTATAAAGGAATGAGAAATCATTTTATTCTCTTAACTAAAAAAACAAACATAATGGCTCATT
>JANITW010000002.1:67710651-67729607 GCA_027564335.1 Erythroxylum williamsii
AACTCAAAGAAACATATGCATAAAATTGATTTTAGAATACTTATACTCATGAATTTTTTAAGCTCTTTGAACCAAATCCCTTCTAAAAATCCAAAGATTAAACTTAAACTTAACTTGAATCTTCACCAAACAATGAGTTTTTTGGCTCCAATGGAAACTCTAATGCTCCTCTTTCTTTTTCTCTTCTTGAACAATTTCAAAATCACCCTCTCAAACTAAAAAAAAATTGAAACTTAACTTAGCTTTCTCTTCTTCTCTCTCTTCTCCACCGGAACTCTCTTGTCCTCTCTTCTATTTTCGTTTTTGTCTCTTCTCTACCTCAAACCACGTTTTTATTCTTCATTTAAAAACAAGACAATACTTCTTCTTCCAATTATGTCATTAATGATTGAGAAATGTCCGATTTGTCTTCCTTCAATGCCTTAAGACTTTCCAACTTAAGTGATCTTTCAAAAATACCCTCATGCAATCTTACCACCTTAACACTTTAATTCAATTAACCTATGTCATAAGATCTTACTCACATTATCATACTAATTAACTTCAAAATAAATTAATCTATCAAGATCTCAAAATTAATTTATCAACCTCATAATTCATTTAAATCGTGCTTATTCATTATAAAAAAATTCGGGGCCAACATAGAATATTATTTTTGACAATAATTCTTTAAAATATATAAACAAACTTTTCCAATGTGTTTCTTTGTTTCATATTAATCGTGATGGCCAAAGGTTATTCTTCTACATCTCTCCCTAGGTTTGTATGTACCCATAAAAGAAATCTTAAATCTAGTCCTAGAAAAGGATCCTAAACTACTTGTTGATAATTACTCAAATCAGTGTCACTAGAGCAGGATATAGGGACATACCTTATATAAGGATGAACAATCAGAGTTTTGGTTTTAACAAAAATTTCCTATCTTTTTTAGGATTTGTAACCAATGATATCCCTCCGATAACTGACCTAACTCATTCCTCATAAAAGTGGCAAAGGGACCCAAGCCTTATACTAACTTAACGACATGACATCTTATCTCACTCACCAATACCGTATGGTGTCCATTCCATTCCCCACCTCACCTTAAGGATAAGGACATATCTAAGTGTAGGGTCCTAATTATCTAACCTTTCCTATATAAAGTACAAGTTACAATTAAACAAAGGTAAGTCATCTTTAATACACAAGATTTATCTATAGACTTTCTTTGCCAATATAGTCTATTCATCAGAGGAAACTATAATGTTAGTTATAAGTCTAGTAGGACAAACTAATAACAACTTAATGAGTTCCATCCTAAAGACTTAATAGAGGACTATAAATTTAAAGAGAACCCATAATTAAGAAGCCTAAGATATAAGGAAAGCATTATTAAACTTTTCTGGCTAACCTTCACATTATTTCACCCCATGTGTAAGAGGTGGAAACAAGTTGTAGATCTACAAGTTCAAAACTATTATGCTAAGTGCAAAAGGATGGGAATTCTAATTCTTAACTTTGCTTATGATGACCTTTTCTTATTCTCCAATGCTAATGGCAGCTCAATCTTTTCACTTATTACATCCTTTAAAATATTCATCAAATTTTTAGGTCTAAGAATAAATCAAGATAGAAGTTTTATGTATCTGATAACAAGGGCCTCCAATCAAGCTAATTAGCTCTCATACATTATAGGTTTCAAAATGTGTCAGCTTCCATTAAAATACCATAGGATACTAATATTTTCAACCGGACTCAGATATGGAGATTTTAAACCTCTACTGGACAATATATAAACCAGAATCAATAAATGGAGCCACAAAGCCTTATCACTAGCTGATAAAGCTTAATTAGTAAATTTATTACTAAACTCCATGAATGTATATTGGGCATCTTAACTAATTTTTTCCCGATGAATCATTAAAGTAATGGACAAATTCTAGAGAATACTTTTATGGCTTGGATACAAGAAGAATGAATCAAAGGCCAAGGTTAAGTGGACCAATGTATGTCAACCAAAGAGCAAGGAGGGCTTGATATAATTCTAATCAAAGTAACTAATTAGGTACTACTAACAAAAGAAGTTTGGAGTTTGATTACTAATAAACAAGCTTGATAGGTTACGTCGGTTCAAACATATTACATTAAAGGAAACAATTTGTTAAAATTCAAGCTATCCAACAATGCATCTTTAATTATAAGGTTTATAGTTATACAAAGGGATAAGCTAATGAATGAAAGCTTTTGCCTAGTTGGAAATAGAAAAACCACATTATCCTATACTCATAACAATATGGAGAGATAGCAACCATTAAAAGATTCATTCAACAAATTGCCACAAAAACTTGATACTAATAAGCGCTCTCCCTACCTTATATATAACTTTATTCTTAAGCAACTTTAAGGTACAATATGATACAGAAGATAAAGTAAAATGGAAATAAATAGCCTCAGGAAATTTCTCTGCAACCTCATGCAGGAAATTATTCAGCAATGTATACCCTAAAGTCAATTGACACTAATTTGTGAGTAACGATCATTTTCCTAAAGGAGCTCATATACTTCAGTTAGTAGTTCAAAATAAGCTGGCTACAATGTATAGATTAAGTAAATATTTATATGCTCCAAAGCCCAAACTGGTGTGTACTTTGCAAAGCATCTTTAGAGTCCCATGATCACTTGTTGTTTCAATGTAACTACACTAAAAAAGCTTGGGTTAAATTATTAAACCTTTGGGAACTACCTAATCCTTAGTTGGAATGGAAAAGTTGAATGGTGCTTGAAACTAAGACATATAAATGAAGAGGATGGTTAGGTGTTCAATATAGTTTTTTTTTACAGCCGATAGCTTGTGTATGGGAAGAAAGAAACATCAACATTTTCTTTGATCGACCCCTAAATGAGGAAACTATGTTTGAGAGAATCTATGACAAGACCATATTCCTTATTTCCCTATCTGAAGATAAACATAAACTCAACTTTATAACTAAACTCAATTTGCGAGTATAAAGAATCAAAATTTAACTTATAACATATAAACTTCATAAACTTATTGACCTTTGAGTGTAATTGTCAACTAGAGTGGTCTTTTATGATCTTTTTTATTGTTCCAGCATTTTTTTCCTTTCAACGCCAACTTGCATTTTTGTAAAAAAAAATATTATCCTAAAGTAGTCAAGAAGTAAAAGTATTTAAACTTAAGAAAATGAAAAACTTTCCTCTTGAACAGATTCTTAGAATTAATATATGCAATATGGCTAGTTTTCATCTTAACCTAATAATGATTGTGTAAAGAGTTCTAAAATGTAAGGAAAACTCCATATTAGGTGCAAAAAATGAAGAAAATTGCCTCATCTCGTTTATTTCATTAAAGACGAGGATTAACATTAAAGCTATAAAATTATTGAAAATTACATCCTTAGCAATGTTTGAATCACTCTCATCTTCTCCCATCGCCTAAACCAATAAGATATGGGTATTAACTAAATTTGGAAAACTGGTGATTGGGCCCTAGGTCAGGCTTGGGTAGCCCAAAGTTCAATAGTTAAAAGAAAAACGATGTTGTTTTGTAAAAATAATGTTGTTTCTATTTTTTAATTAAAAAAATTCAAACTGAACAAGACTAAGTCAAGCTTCAAATTGCCCTAACCCAAATCGGCTTTGGCTCGAGCTCAACTATCTCGAGCCTGGGCCCAGGCATAAGTTATTAGATCGAACTTAGGCAGACCTTATCGGCTCGATCTATTGCCACCCTAATACTAACCTTAGTTTTAGGCATGATCCGATTCAACCCATTACCACTCCTAATACTAACCTCAGTTTAGATCCTCAAAAGTTACAAATTTATTATTTGTAGCATAAGGGAGCAAAGTCAAAGGCTTAAATATTTTTGGTTTATAACAAATTTATTTGTTATATAGCAATGGGTTTATTTTTTGTTCTCTTTTTCGCCAAAAAGGCATTTGAAACTTTAATGTTTACAATAAAATACAACTTAAACTCCAAATTATATCTTACCATTTTTAAAATGTTCAAAACACACCCTAATTATTTGAAATTTTTAATGGAAACAACTCCTTGTTAATTAAAGGTCCCGTCAATTTAAATTTTTCTAATAGTGAGTCTCACTGTCTTATAGATTTTTGACAATAGTTCTTACTTGTCATGTGATAATCTGACTCACTTTTTGGTTAAAAAATAAATAATAATACAACATCTGTATTCACATAACATTTAATTAACAGAAAGTTAACTCTGTTAAATTTTTCCTTCACGTAGAATTTATGTTGGATGTTCTAAAAATGTTACGGCTCGCTTCAAAATATTAAGATTTGTTTTATACTATGTTTAAACTTGGACATTCAAAATGCAATATTAGCCCTTTTTTTAATTGATTGATGAGCCAAATCTTGGAGGACTTATAACATCCCTAATACCTCAATAGATACAATTGGGAAATTCATGTGATGTTGGAGTTGGACCGGACTGCCTTGTTGGATTAAGACTACAAGTCCAAAACAAAACCCAGTTGAGTTCATTCATCAAAACTGATCTCTCTACCCAAATCTGCAGTGACTTTGCTTCCATTATTAGCTTGATCGAAATCATAATTAAACCCTAAAGGGGACTCAATTATAAAAGATTAACCAAACCACATCATCATCAACTGAAGAGAAAAGACAAAACCGCATTTCATCTCTTTTGTAGAAAAAACAGGAGGACAAGAATATTTAGCTAACCCATCCCAATCCCAAGTCCTAACCCACCCTCTCTCCGTCGTCTCTGTAAAGACAAAACCGTGGATCTATCTCCTCCCACCAATTCCCCTTTTCTCACACGCACACACAAAACGTACCCTTGTCTCCCTCTTCTTTCCCGAAGAACATTGCCTTCTCGTTTTAGTTTATCGCCATCTTCAGCCATTTTCTCCCCAATCTCAACTAACCCTTATGTACCTTATCTTCTTGGAGTTTTAGATCTGCCCATCTCTTTATTCCTCCTATAAAATCGCCTGATCTCTCTGCCTGTCTCGCTCCATCTCTATATTTGATAAAGTTCCAATCTTTATCTGGACAGAGAGTGGGAGAGCCATGAACTCTCTGCGGCCAGATCCGACTTCTAGAATCCACCCAGAACCCGGCCCATGTTCCTCCTTCTCTGTCTGTGTCGTCGACCACTTCGACCTCTTGCCCGATTCTCTGCTTCTCCTCGTCTTTAACAAAATTGGCGATGTTAAGGCTCTTGGTCGGTGTTGCGTTGTATCTCGTAGGTTTCACTCGCTTGTCCCTCAGGTCGACAACGTTGTCGTCAGGGTTGATTGTGTTATCTCCGACGATGACACCTCGCCGTCTTCCTCAGCGGAGAAATCTCGCTCCGTGGTTTCTTCTTCTGGGTTGTCGTCTCTTTTGAGGGTGCTATGTGGTGGCTTTTTGAAGCCGTTTCAGGCTCTGGGTCAGTTGATTGGGCCTAAGAGAGATATGTTGAATTCTTACAATTCCCGAAATGCGTTGCTTTCTTCCTCTTCTAGCTCTTCTGGATCGTCCTCTCTTTCCGTTGGGAGTGAGGACGATGGTGAGATTGACCAGGGTGGTGTGACTCATCATTCGCCTACGCAAGTTCTTAGGAACTTCAATGAGATTCGTTTTCTGCGGATCGAACTGCCTAGTGGAGAATTGGGAATTGATGATGGAGTGCTCTTGAAATGGCGAGCTGATTTCGGATCTACGCTTGATCATTGTGTTATCCTCGGTGCAGCATCAGTGATTAACAATGGACATATTAAGAGCTGCCATGGTTTACAAGAGAACAACGGTGATGCTGCTTGTGGAATTAATATCAACAATGGCGGTGATGATAATGGAAGCATACCTGAGTCGTTTTACACGAATGGAGGATTGAAATTGAGAGTGGTGTGGACTATTAGCTCGTTGATTGCAGCCTCCGCGAGGCATTATTTGCTGCAGCCTATAATCGCGGAGCATAAAACTCTTGATAGCTTGGTATTGACTGACGCTGATGGGCAGGGAGTGTTGTGTATGAATAGGGAACAACTCGAGGAGTTGAGGGTGAAACCGCTGTCAGCTTCTTCTGCATCAAAGAGAACGCTTGTTCCTGCTTTGAGTATGCGGCTGTGGTATGCCCCTCACCTGGAATTGCCTGATGGAGTTGTGTTAAAAGGAGCAACTTTGGTTGCTATTAGGCCTAGCGAGCAGTCTGCTGCTAAGAAGGAGGTGTCTGATGTATCTTGGATCTCCTCTGCATTTGAAGAACCTTATGGTACTGCTGCGAAGATGCTGGTAAAGAGGAGGACTTATTGTCTGGAGATGAACTCGTTCTGATCACAATAATGGGAGCTGAGGTGAGCTTGCTTTGCCTATGGTTTTCAACATTAACCGTTTAAATTTTTAGGAGAATATGGATTTTCTTGTATACCGTTGATATTTACTTTCTGCTGTTTACGAATGTTTGGGGTAACTATTTTAGCTTTCAAGGCGTGCCTTCTATTCCTTCAACACAATGAGTAAAACTTTTGTCATCTCCTTGATTCCTTAATTGCTCTTTGCATTGGACTTGGTAATTGTTATTATCTTGGAGACGTTATTATCAATAAGTAGGGTCAAGAAGTTAAGGGCATATATTTGCTAAAGTATGTTGGAAGTGTACCACTTTTATATGCAAATGTTGTCTTGCATACATTGTTTGTAATTTACCACCTTGCATTCTGTCTTTATCTTTCAGTTCACTTATACTTCTATATAAGGTGATTACTTTTTGTTTAAAGAACATGTTTATGCAAATTCTAGGAAAGGCAGAATTGATCAATGGGAACAAGAGATGCAAGTTCTTTCGGGGTGGGGAAGAATCAGAAAGCCAATTTTCCTTGGTGCGGCCTAATTGAATACAGTGCCCACGAATCCAACTCTGTTTCAGACTGATACTGGAGCACCAATCTTATATAATAATCTGCAGCAATCTTTCAGCCTTTTGTGCTTGAACTGATGGCCGAAAATGCATCTGCTGGTTGTTTTTATTTCAGGCATATGCTTGTGAGGGTGCAAACGCTCAACTACATAATGTTGCAAGGGTTTTGAATTTATAGTTGCTTACCGTAATCTATAACATCTGCATGTGAATATTGTAGGTATGAATATGTTATGCTTATGTTGCACTTTGACGCACATTGAGCAATGTAGTTTTTGGTTCACCTTAAAGTATTTTTTCTTCCTCTCTGTCCCTCTGTCTATTCCTCTCGCAAAATCTGAAGAACTCCATTTGGTGCTTTACTCTTGGAATAAATGGTTTGCATTTGATTTATATTTCGATTTGTGCTGATACATTGCAGGACTTAATTGTGATATGCTGGGTGTTGGTTGGAGTTAATAAAATAGAACTTGGAGAGTGGTTTAGTTAAACCGGAGTTTCTCATGACTATTATATTCCTTGGTAGTATCTTTTCAGGGTTGGATACGCCTAAGCTGTTTGCTATGTAGTTCTTTGTATGATGAATTCCTGACTATACCAGGGTACTACAATACTCAAAATGCAGTTGATGTAGCTAAATTTTCTTGAATCATTTCCGTTGTGAAAAGATATTGCATCACAGAGACAGCAATATTGACTCAGAACTTTGGAATTTGACAATTTTGTGCCTCTGGGCCAAAAACCTCTCCAGTTTATCGTAGAAATCGACAAGCTGCAACTAAAACACCCAACTTGTTTTTCTGATTGCCTTGAGAAGCAATGCTGCATTGTCCTTTTGTCTTTCAACACTGTTCTTCCTCAATTTTCAGATACGTACGTGTTAGATGGATAACAGAGTCGACCCTTGATGTAGTATGTTCTGGGTATTGTTTTTGGTGGATCCTTGCTTCCATCAACATGCTTACTTCCGGCAATGAATTTAAGCTGATAGGCTTGGACTGTTATTTGAGATGAAGTGATAACCCTTCTGGTTCTTTTGTATTAAGTAGGGCATATCAGCATATGGGTCAAACATGTGCCGGTGATTATTTCTTCCTGCAATTTGGTTCGTCTGAATTTTATACACGATCGAAATTACACAAGCATCGATATAGCTTAGTGGGGATTGGTCACACATTTAGCCTGGAGTCAATCAACTGACCTAACATAAGAAATGGAATAACAGTTCTATGTCGATATAGACGACTTCCACTTGGACTTTGGCACTGACTATCAATACAAAAGCACTTGATGTTCTTTGCCATTTTTCCATGAAAGACCATAGAACTGCAATGACTATGACATTTCAGTATCTGTAGAATAGCATCTCTGTTGTGTCATCCATTCATGGCCTAACATTCTCCAATTACTGATCCGATATAATGATTAATCACTAAAAGAACCAAGTCCTCATTCTGAAGTGAAAGGGTGATTTTGCATTTACACGACGGCTATCCAGATTATTTTGCAATTTTGCCCTCCTGGGATCGACTATTATCAGTATTACACGAGAGAAAGAGGGAGAGAAACAGAGACATGACCTGTTATGGTTGTGCATAAAAGTTGTGTAATATTTTGTTTTATGTATCGGTCCTCTGTATGGCACTGTAGTTGGAATTTATGCATATGATTGGAGGGATAGTCCTTTGGATGTGTCACATGGCATTCACAAGTTTCTGGAAATTCCATAAACCACAAATATACTTGCTGTGGCAATTCTTTTATCACTTAATTAGCTGTTGCTGCCTCTGTCTTTATCTGTTTATCACATGAAGGATCTTTAGCTTCATAATACTTAAAACAATCCACGTGAACAAAGGCTATTCATAGTTTCATGGGACAACCCTTTTTGACTTTGTTTGTGTGCCTTGTTTGTTCATATGCATTGCTCACTAATTGATCATCTTTTATTAGGTAATTATATAATTGCAAAAAGCATTCACTTTCATTATTGGGATGCCACAATTGGCTAAGCACGTAGCTCTTTTACCCTTTTCCCATTTGAATAACAGGTTTCTGGAATTGAAGAGCTATATCAGAAACAACAATGGGAAGAAGAGCCCCACATGTTGAATTATGTGCAGGCAATGGTTGTGATTCTAGGGTAATGATGCACTGAGGAAATTATTATTAAATAACTAAGCAAAAGGCAATTTAGTTATTTTGATGATTATGCCTTCCTCCCACATGTTCTTTGGAAGCATTTTCAGTGCTCTTCCACTTGCTACATTATCATGTGAGTTTTAATGGCCTCTCTCGCCAATTTTGCCTTACAAAAGTTGGATACAACACCTAATGTGTGATCCAAATCATCAGCATGCGATCTGAGCAACAAGATGAAATCTATGCTTTGTTGAGCCTAAACAATATGGGGTAATCAAGATTTGTAGATGGGAACCTCTCTTAATAATAATTAATAGAGAACAGAAATTTCCTTTATGCAGGGCAATCACTGATCACTTTATCAGATGAGACCCTGTTTTACTTGGTAACTAATTATTCTTTTCTTTAACAAAAACAGATTATGTTTACAGCAAAAGATGAAACATCCCAACTTTCTTTTCCTGATAATGATATGGAATTTACTTATCTGTATAGTATATAAGCTATGGTGAGACTTGGGATTCCTCCTCAATGTCGTTTTCGTCGCCAAAGTCACCAAAAACGGGCAAAATAATAGAGAAAATGCTTTAGCAGAAAGTAAGTAACAACTTGAGTATTTGGTCTGAAAAGCTGATAAAATCCGGAACCACCACCTTTTTCTTTATTTCAGGACGAGTCTCTTTCAGACATGTCGTGCTCTTTTCAACTTTTAGATGGAACTAATTATCTTGCATGCTCTGCTACAGATGTCTACATTCTTCAATGGGTTCTGTTAGGTGGAAAAAATGAAGCATCAAACCATAGTTACTACCCTATAATGATAAAGTTAGGTGAAATGATTCACCTGTCTCGCTTGGCTCAGGAATGTTAGCTTACCCAACTACTAAACCTTTACATCCAGAACCATTTGGATGATGCCCACGAAACACCCTATCTGAAAAATAAAAAAAGGAAATCAAGGAATATGGAGAAATCAAGAAGTATTGGGTAGCAGGTCCAATCCTACAGGTGATTAGTATGTTACAGGTCTTATGAGAGAACCAACCCCAAAAGGTAGCTTGAAGGGTGGGAGAGCTCACAAGTCTATAAATCCCACATCAGCTTTATGTATTACCGATGTGGGACAATTTTTATCATAACATAGTACATGTATGCCTCTTAAAATGAAAATCAGGGTCTTTTGTAGGACGCTTAGCAAGATCAAATCTTTAACTAAAGGCAGCTTCCAAGTCCCTTTCATTGCCAGAGTAACGTGTTTTAAGTTACAGATAACCACGCCAAGAAACGTTCTTAATCTGTTTCGTGACAACATATTAATAAGGTGATTAATGGATTAGGTTTGGGCTAATTGGTTCCGAAATTCTTCTCAACAAGTTTAGCTCATAACTCCAAAATGACGTAGTCGATTCGAAAAGTTAAAAACTAAATCGATATCATTTTGATATAATTCCATTACAGTAAAGTTTCAAATTAGTTTTGGACTTCATATCTTATCAAATTGGATCTGCTCGTTGACATCCTTAATGATATGTTTAAATATTATAAAATAAGCTTTAACAGATGATAAGAGGCTTATGAGGAAGAACATGAACTATATGGAGGTTGGGCCAGTACCAGTAGTTGGTTAAGAGAGGTTAGCTATCTGGGCCAGTTTGTAGTTAAACATGTTTAGGTCTTCATCAGTTTGGTTTCTAATTAACGATGAATGTCCAAGTTTGCATTACTGGTCTGATGTGTTTAATCCTTCTTGGAGTTATTCTATTGTCTGATGTTTTATTGTATCCAAAACACATTTCAGTTCTCTATGCTCATTTCATTGATTTTTCTGATTCAGCAGACTCCTTAGTTTGATCCGAACCAAATAGATAGAGCATCTTTGTCCATCAATTGCAGACTGTAAGCCACCTCAAATTTTCTTGCTCTTTCAGCAAATCCGCATGATGGGCACCTAAATCCTTTGCTTTTCGTCATTCAAAGTCATTTTCACACCATGTCCGTCTTGGCGTAGTTGCTTCGAAGCATATATTCCAATCGATTCTGAAAAAAGAAAGTACAACCACAGTTGTTTCTTTCCATCAAAAAGCAATCCTATCTCTTTAGCACAAGTTGAGCAATCCTATCCAGACTAGACAAGTACAGGTTGAGCAAATACCACCTTCCAGAAACAAAAAGTACAGGTCCCTTATCTCTAGCTCTGAAATGAGAAAGCAATCTTGTCACAAACCTGCCAATGTTAACGTGGCCAATGGAAGAATGGGATTTTGACGCTATAGAAATTGTTTCCTAACATAAGACTTTTTGAGACAACACAAGACGAAAATGTCTTGTAATTATTTCGTAAGAGACAAAGCAGTTGAAAAGCTGAAAGGCGGCAGCAAAGTTCTTTGAACACTATTTCAGGAGGCAGAAATGCTTGACAATGGATGGTTTTATGCTCAACCAATGGTGTGAACACCGCTGAACTATTGGCAAACAGGCAGAAAAAGAATAACTTCAATTGAATTTCTCGTTACATCTCTTCGAAAAACACACCATGCTTTGCACGTATAGATAAGTGTAGCCTAATACGTGAATACAAGCTGAAATGGATAAAATTAGCAGAAAGTAGCAACATATACTAATAACGTAATCACCCAATGCAAAAGGGATTGTATGATTCCTCAATCCTCACGGCTTTTGCTTGTCTCTCCACCTTCATGTGCCTGTCATTGAAGTATATATTCAGAAACTCGTATCAAAACCATCATATAGAGAGGCAATTTTCCATTGGCTGACATTGAGCAAAGAAGAATGTTTACTAAGGAAACAACTCACTATTCAACAACCTTCATATTGTAAAAGTTTTTACGCTGTAACTCATTGCATTTCTCTGAACATGTCAAGGAAATAACGCAATCCCATTCTTTGTCTCAGGAAGTGTATAATGGTTGATGAAATGGAAGTAAACTAATTAATCCCCAGACATATAACTGCAGTAAATCATCAAAACAATGCTGCTTCTGAGAGATTTCCCCAGGTTAAGTGCTTCTGCAGCAACTTTAAAATAATGTTCAACGGCTTAGTGGGAACATAAAACAGGAGCGTCTCACTATTCTTCGCAGAATTGGCCTCTTTTTTTTAGTGAAAAGTCCATAATTTAATGTTTTCTTCAAGTTAACGTGTAATCAAAAGCAGCACAACTTTAAGGCCAGCAAACAAAAGACTATTTGAATAAAGCCAAAGCATGTAAAGAAGTTGATATCAGAATAGCAGAAAAGAGCATGAATGGAGACTATTACTTAATGGTAAGAATATGGAAAGAATTTTGCCATCTAACATGTTGCATGCAATTCCAAAAAATACTGCATCTTCTTTGATCATCAAATCATGTTATAGATCAACTTCTATCTACATCCCAACAAAATTCACAATATGAATCTTTTTTTACTTGTGTTTCTTCTTACAGGAAGACTCAAATTCAAGTCAATCATCAGAAGGAGAGAATGTAATTTATCTTAGAGAAGGATGATGACTCATGTTAGAGCATTCACTACAAAACAGTATAGGCTTAGCCCTAAGACTGCCAGTCTTGCATTCCTTTAAATTTATGGTATCTTTCTAAACACCAGGAGAGGAAAATTTGGCCATGAATGACACGAAGGACACCATTGACTTGAAAATTTCAGTTTTTGATAAGAAGGCATGGTGACCATGTTTGCTTAACTGTGTCCAATGTATGGAAAAACCAAATTCAATTGATCATTTTGTTTGATATGAAAGTTAAACTACTTGGTGTCAGAAACTTAAAAGAAAAGAAATTTGTCATCCTTGAAGCTTTCAAATTCACATGCCGTCTTCCTTTCTTACATTACAAATGCAAAAAGCTTACATCATTTTACCAGGGTCAATCTTGACTACAATACTGTTTAGTAGCTATGGCTATACATTTATCTCATGTTCTATGACTATGCATTAGCAAAAAAGTAGGCTAGGTCTAGGTCTAGGTCTAGGGCTAGGGCTAGGTTGGGTCAACCTTCAGACTAATTAATACTTACGTGCATGGCCTTTGCCTGAGTAACAGGTGTGTCTTCCATGTCATTCAATACCCAAAACCCTAAAATACAAATGAATACAACCAGAAGAGTGGAGTGATTTAAAAATATATAGGTTTTGAATTAATATGTCTTTTGGGCATGTGGACTGGTGAGGATTTATGGGCATTGGGATTTTGGAGCTATTAAGGTTTTACCCTATGAAAGGCTAACCTATTCCATCCCCTCAGATGGCCACATGGAGACTAACACCTGTCTTGGACTCAAAAACATGTTAGAGAGAAGGGAACCGGTAAGGGAACAGACAAGCAGACAACCAGCCGATCGTTATTCTCGAGACTTTGTATCTAACACCCATAAAAATACAACCAATGGCTAACTTAGTTTATGATTACCAAGAAAGATAGCTACTTAAAATTCATAGCTTTCCCCTTTGTTGTATAGTGGCAGTCAATACAGATCCAAAAACTAGCAAAACCCAGTACAAAGAACAAGACAACGAATCAAACGGACAACTTAACCAGAGATCAAATACAATGAACTGTTGCAGCATGATGAGCGCATTAAAAAGATTGGCAAGTGTTGGCTTACAGGGAAAAAGATGGAAAATGAGGAATGATTGCGTTGATATTTAGTTCTTCCCTTTTCCTTTCTGGTCAGAATGTCTGCTTCCATCACCATAGCAAAGTTGCAATCCAGGTGGGAACTGGTGGTGGTGGTGGTGGTGATGGTGATCCATAGCCGGTGTAGCAGCTCCAATGAAGAAAGGTAGATTGGTTGATCCATCTATGGAAGAAGATGAAGAAGAAGAAGAAAACCTCTGCAGATGAGGTGGAAGAAATGTCGATGATGAATTGGACTGAAGGGTCCCCCTGTTATTGTAACCAGCGAGGCCTGAAGAGATTGTGAAGTTGAGATTGTGAAACTCGGGTTGCGTGGTGGCCGCCACCGGGATCATATGATCGGAAACAAAAGGGAAATGTTGCAGCTGTTCTTGGTGATTCTCCGGCGCCGAGACACTGAATGGTGGGGTTGACATTGTCATTGCTTGAGGGACGGAGGTTCCCAACTGGACTTGCCCTGAAAATCCTGAGGAGTGGTGGTGCGTTGGTCGGGACGACGGGCCTAAAAGTCCGGTACTAAAGTAGTCCATCGGCGTTAAAGGCCACTGTCTGGCTTCCGCCGCTTTATGGAACAAGTTAGCCTCAGAAGCAGAAGGGCTGTTGTTGGTAGTAGTATTGTTGCTGTTGTTACTAACACTACTGATACCAGCGGTTAAAAGCTCAGTAAAAGTGGCGTTTTGAGAAATGGGGTTCAAGTTTTGGTGATGCCCAACCCCAATGCGCGAGTCGTTGTCTTTCTCCTTCTCCTTCGCTGCTCTCTCTCTAGCCCTCTCACGAGCCTTAACACGGTTAACTTTCATATCAGACCTAGACAGTGACAAGCCCGAGCCTTTACTTGTCTCTGAGTTGCTACTGCAAGCAGATTTAGACAAAGAAAGATGCTGGTTTTGGTTCTGATTAAAACTGGGGTCGTCAAGCTCAACATCAGCTGAATCAAACCCTTGTTCAGTTCCCTCGCTGTTTCGCTTTTCATCACTCAGTTGTTTAGGAGTGTCGGGGAAAGAACCGTTGAGAGAGGGTAGTTCAGCTATTGAATCTGCAGCTGCTTTGATTAGCCATTCCACTGCTTTACTTGGCTGATCATACCCCAGCCTATCTTGGAGATCATAGAACTGAATTGCAGTTGTCACAGATAAACGTACCCTCCTGTCTCTTAGCCCTTTTGAGGTCCAAACTTTGCTGTGCCGATCTTTGCCACCAGATGCCCTAGAAACCCTAATTATGCGTGAGGAGTGATGCCAAGCGCTAAGCCGATTGGTACCGCCACCATCAACACCAAAAACTCCACCGCCACCACCAATACCACTAGAATTAGGCCTTTTAAGGTCTCCATCTTCTTCATCATCAGGGTATTGGCGGTCACCGCTACCTTTTTGACCTATTTTGCCGGCGTCATTTCTGCCATTACCAACTCTAGAGAACTTACAGCGTTGTGTCTGAATGTCCTCCATCTCCATGGCAAGTTCATGCCTTTACCAAAAAAACAAGAACTCAAAACCAGCACCCTCAAGACCCTTTTCTCTTATCAGCTCTTGCTCTGTTAACTTGTGTCGCTTGTACTTATCTTTTGTGTACTTGTAGAGAGATAGGCGGGTGAGAGTTGAAGATGGGTGTGGGTTAATAGGATGAGAGAGACAGAGAGAGACAGAAATGAAGAGGAGGAGGTTAGGGGAAGTGCAGGTGGGGTTTACTGTGTTCAACGCATTGATGATGATAATACAGTGAGAACTTTGGCTGTGCGTAGTGATAAAAAAAAAAGGCGTCAGGACTCAGGAGATAGATAGATAAATCACACTCCTCACTCTAGCTTAAGCTTTTGGCAGTTTCACAGAGACATCGGTCTATAAAGCAAAAGCCTGAAATTGGCAGCTGAGGCTGAGCTGATCCCTGCAATCAAAAACCCACCAAGTAAAATCCAGCAAGCAATAACACAACACGGAAAGAGAGAGAAAACTGAAAAGACGTACACAACACATACCACTACACAACACATTCAACTATTAACCAGCCGAGCTCAGAGATCTGACTTATTGACTGTACTAGCACAAATGCATAGATAAGCTAGCTTTTAACATTAAACCTTAAAAGATTATTAGCTTTAACAAAAGTCGAGCATGTATTGAAAGCCTATAACTAATATTTATAAATATAGCCTATGCTTTTCTGCTTCAAAATTAAGCTACACATACACATAGAAGTCGCAGTAATTGCGTACGGCCGATCTGAGCCCGCCCTTCTCATCTCTTTCACCTTTGGTGAGTATTTAAAGCTTTCTCTGACCCTAACCATGGCAGACACTAACTCACCCACCACCCCACTAGACTAGGAAGAACAATAAATGACAGCAAATATTTCACGAAATCGGTGTTTCAGAAATACCAACAAGGAATAACTTCCAAAGACGAAGACAAGATATATATAAAAAAAGGTGGGAAACAACGAGATTAGCTTACAAAGAAACAATGTTGGGGTTGTTGTTACAGGTGTCAAGCTGTTAAAAGCTAAAAATGGAAAGACGTATTCTTTTGGGTTTCTATTTTACTCCTCTCCTTCTCTTGTTTCTCCCCCTTGCGTTGCGTTCTCTTTTCAACAACTGTAGCTCTAGTTCACAGATCCTTGCTCATGTGCATCCATGTCTCGCAGATCTGTGACTGTCATTAAAGATTGATTCCCTAGAGCAGTCCTTGTACCGTAAAACAACAAATCAAACAGAGAGGAAAATTAGATACGTATACATTTTTTAAACTTACATTGCTTTTTTATTAAAACAATCTCCAAGATATTAGCTGATACATCTTAATAATATACTTATCCAGAAGCTGCAATTATTAGCTCATTGAGGAAACGATAACTTCTCATCGTCAGATCAAGTTCTTGGACAGCTAGATATACAGAAACTTGACGACAAGGATATTATAAAATGAAACTAAATTACAAGTTTTATACTTATCAAAGGCTCTCCTGAATTGATGATGATAACGATGAAGATGAAGAAGAAGAAGAAGAAGAAGAAGAAGAGGAGGAGGAGGAGGAGGTGGAACCTGTTCTGTAAGAACTTGCAGGTTAGAGTTAGTAAAATAATCTCCAAACATGCTAAAACCCCAACAAAAAGACTAAAACTTGAAGCCCTCAGCTCCTCCTTTACTGGAAAAGGAAAGAAACAAAACCCATATGTAAACAGAACTTGAAATTCAAATACTAACGACCAAGAAGATTTCAGACAAAGCAAAAAGCAAAAGACTGTTTAATCTAGGAAAAATGAAAGAAAATGCAAGGAAAACTGAAAGAACACAAGCATTAAACAAATGGGAATTTAGAGAAAAACTAAGAAGAAGGACAAGAAAGGCAGGAGCTTTGATGAAGAAGATGGGTGACAGAAAGTTTGAATCTTTGGTTTCATTTCATACCCATTCGAGCAAAACCACCGGGCTTATCGGGAAAGGACCAGACACTGCGCTGTTCTATCTCACAAGTCTGAAACCTTTTTAATATAATCTTCTTCCTCTTGTATCCTTCTCTTGCCCATACTTTCACTGCTAATTTACTTTTGGTTGCCATCCTATGTGTTCTATAAGATAGTAGATATTTTGTTTAGGCCTTAGAATCATTTAGTAGCTCTCAAAGACTTTTAACTTTGAATAGTACAATAATGCATTTCTCACCTCAGGAGCCTAGTACAATAACTCACTTTATTTTGTTTTTATTCTTCTTTTTCAGAGCTTAATTTGAAAAAAAATATCAAAAGCAAAACAAGGCTATAAATAAGTCAATTGTCTTTCTACTCTTACATTTGTTTAAATTTTAAAAGATTTAATTAGTATTATAATCTCATAAAATTATTTAAAAATTAAATAATATTTAAAATATAATTAAAAAAGATTGTCGTTACTTGTGAAAGAATTTAAAGATTAATTAAAAATATATTTTTAAATAAATATTAATTGATTTATTTTAGTTTATAATAAGTTATTAATTTAACAAAAAATAAATTGATCAGTTTTTAATAGCAAAAATTATTAAAGTAAATAAAATCGAAAAGTTAAAAATCAAACAAAAAAATTGAACGGTTCAAAGTTTTTACAATTAAATACATCGAACCAGTTTAGATGAAAATCAAATGATATCAGTAATTTAATTATTAAATACTTTTCCTTGTTTTAACTCTGCAAACAATTCTAAAATAAAAATTATGTTTCTTTGTTTTCCTAAAAATTAAAATTTCAGTATAAGTGTTTATATAAATAAAATCTCGATTATCTATTAAATACTTTGTAGATAGATTATTGAACATGTGTGATAATTTAAAAATAATTTATTTTAAATAAATTATTTAGTAAATTAATGTATCTAAATTAAATTACTATATCAATTTAAGTAGTCATTTGAAAAAACAAATTCTCAAAATAAAAAAAACATAGCATTTAAGAATTTTAAGAAATTCATCATCTTATTCAACAAATTAAGTTTCAGATTTTTGTATCAAAGAAATGGACTGCCAACTCTTTGTAGGCAGCCTTTTGATATGTTGGCTTCCTTTTATTGTGTAACAACTTCAGTTCTTAAGTTGGCCCCCAAATTCAATGTCATGTCCCATGTATTTATAGATATCCTTTGACAAATGATAAATTACCTTCTTGAGTCTCTTAGATGCTTTCAAGTTTCTTTTTCTTTCCAATATTGACATAAAGTCACCATAGACCAAGATTTCCACGGTATAACCTATGGGAATAGATTTTTTCTACAACGTTCTTGATGTTGTTACTCTCAAATTGGCATTAAGATTAACGTAAACTTGCAATATGATGAATGTTCAAGGTGTATTAAATTTAATATTGGATCCAATTAAAACGATTAGGATTTTTAATGAGCAGATATAATGCCTACTTGGATGAACTTTTGAGAGGTCAGTAAGTACTTTTCTTTGTTACAAAATCTTTTGTAAGAAAAATGAATATTTGATTGTAAAATAAAAAGTACTTCTTTATTAGATATGACTTTTTTGACAGTTAAAATACAACTTTTTAAGAATCTCAAATTTGAAACTTATCAAAAAAGTATTTTTTAAGTAGATTTTTCAGATCAATTGATGAAATTATTTTTTAGTCTCTTTTGTTCTTATGTTTTACATATAATTTCCACAATATCCACATGCTGATCTTGAAGTTTATTTTGAGATTTATATAATATTATTTGACTTTTTATATGTTTTAATATTTATTTTTAATATTAGTTTTACTTATATTATAATCCATATAAAAGA
>JANITW010000002.1:67757628-67769074 GCA_027564335.1 Erythroxylum williamsii
ACTGAGTCAAGCAATAATGCCTCCACGTGCTAAGGACCTCAACAACTCCACGCGTCCTCTATCTCTGACAATAACTCCACGCGTCCTCTATCCCTGCATGAAGGCATTCCACTCGTGCAGGATTTTCTTCTGGAGCATGGCTTGCTTGTCCCTCTTCTAATTGTGCATGAACCGTAACAATTCCTCTCCCCTTCGAGCGGTCCTTGTCCCCAAGGAAAAAATCAGTATAAACATTACTGAGACGACGAGCATCTTCCCAAGTAGCGTCTTCAACCGGAGCCCCCCTCCACTTCACGAGCACTTCTTCTTTTGGTCGGTAACGACCTTTCTGTCGTATCCGTCTGTCCAAAATAGCCTCAGGTTGAGGCAATACCGTGTGTTCCTCAGAAGAAGGTGGCAGATTGGAAGAAGTCACAGGGATATTGCCAACACATTTTTTTAATTGACTTACGTGGAAAACATTATGTATTCTAGACCCAGCTGGAAGATCTAAACGATAAGCCACTGCCCCAATGCGTTCGACAATTTTAAATGGCCCAAAAAATCGTGGAGACAATTTGAGAGATGCCCTGAATGCTACTGACGTCTGTCGGTATGGTTGGAGTTTGAGAAAAACATGATCGCCTACTGTGAACTCTAGATCCCGCCGGTGACGGTCAGCCATGCTCTTCATCCTATCCCGAGCTTGAACCAGGTGTGTTTTCAGATCTCTCAAAATGTCATCTCGTTCCCGTAACTGGACATCCACAGCAGCAACATTAGTGGTACCAAGAACATACCGTAACAATGATGGTGGTGGCGTTCCATACACCGCTTCGAATGGCGTAACCTTAGTTGAAGCATGTTGGGTGGTATTATAAATGTATTCAGCCCATGCCAACCATTCTCTCCATCGCTTGGGTTGATTACTGGTGAAACACCTCAAATATTGTTCCAAGATTCGATTCACCACTTCTGTCTGACCATCAGTTTGTGGGTGATAACTTGTACTCATCTTTAACTTGGTACCCTGAAGTTCAAATAAGGTTGTCCAGAAAGTACTTAAGAACACCCTATCTCTGTCGCTTGTAATTCCAGCTGGCAGACCATGTAGTCGAACGATATTTTCCATGAAAGCTTTGGCCACCCGAGTCGCTGTAATAGGAGGGCGTAAGGCAACAAAATGGGCATATTTAGATAGGCGATCTACTACCACCATAATCGCCTGGCATCCCTCAGAAAGCGGCAGTCCGTCAATAAAGTCCATTGAGACTTCCGTCCAAATCTGTTTTGGTAATGGTAGAGGTTGTAGCAGTCCCGCTGGCCGTAAAGTCTCTGTTTTATTCCGTTGACAAACCTCACACTGCTTAACGAATTCCTTCACCGAACTACGCATTCCATGCCAATAGAAATCTATCCTCAAACGGCTTAAGGTCTTTTCGAAGCCAAAATGTCCACCTGATGCAGTATCATGCATTTCTGATATAATAGCAGAAATTAAATTGGATTGAGGACTCAATATTACCTTTTCATCCAAGAACCATACTCCATCCCTTTGTTGAGCACGTGTGTGAGACAAGAATTGTTCATAATATGGGTCTGTTGCACATTCGTTCTTTAGCTGATCCCACCACTTTGACTCTGGCCTTGAAACTGCAATGAAGTGAATTTCTGCCTTGCGTGATAATGAATCAGCTGCTTTATTTGTAGCCCCCTGCTTGTACTCAATCTCATAATCATATCCTAATAATTTGGGTAACCAACGAGCTTGTGCTGGAGTTGTGATCCGTTGCTCCATGAGGTACTTTAGGCTCCTATGATCAGTACGTACAATGAATGTTCGACCTAGCAAATATGGTCTCCACTTCCTGACTGATTTAACTATAGCCAACATCTCTTTTTCGTAAGTAGAATAATTGAGGGCGTTTCCTTTAAGAGCTTCGCTGAAAAAGGCAATCGGTCTGCCTTCTTGCATTAAGACGGCTCCAATCCCTATACCACTTGCGTCGCATTCCACAATAAAGACTTGGTTGAAGTTAGGCAATCGCAACACTGGGGCTCTAATCAAAGCTTCTTTTAAGTGTTTGAAAGCTGCCTCTGCCTCGTGACTCCATTTGAATCCTTCTTTGCCTAGTAATTGGTTTAATGGAGCCGCAATTATCCCATAGTGTTGGATAAATTTTCTGTAGTACCCTGCAAGACCGAGAAATCCACGGACCTCCCTGACAGTTTTGGGCGTTGGCCAATCCTGGACTGCTTGAATTTTGGCTCCATCAGGTTCGATCCCATTTCCAGTTAATATATGGCCAAGGTACTCAATCCTCTGGACTCCCAGCACATACTTTTTCTGATTTGCATACAATTGATGATGAGATAAGATGTCAAGCACAGTGCTGAGATGCTCGAGATGGTCTTCCCCTATGACTTTGAATAAACAAGGATATCATCAAAAAAAACTAGAACAAACTTGCGCAAATATGGTCGGAATATATCATTCATCAAGCTTTGAAAAGTAGAAGGAGCGTTGGTAAGACCAAAGGGCATCACTACGAATTCGTAGTGTCCTTCATGAGTTCTGAACGCAGTTTTTGGAATATCCGGTCCAAAGACGCGTATTTGATTAAACCCGGCCTTCAGATCAAATTTGGAGTAATACTTAGCTCCAAAGAGTTCATCCATTAATTCGTCAATCACTGGTATTGGAAATTTATCCTTGATGGTGATGGAGTTGAGTGCTCTGTAATCAACACAAAATCTCCATTCCCCACTTGCCTTGCGTACCAACAACACTGGAGAGGAGAAGGGACTAGTACTGGGTCGTATAAGCCCTGTAGAAAGAAGTTCTTGTACCTGCTTTTCAATCTCCGATTTTTGATAGTAAGGATACCGATAGGGACGCACGTTTACAGCTGGTGCATTAGGAATTAAAGGGATACGGTGATCTTGAGATCTTATAGGTGGCAACTTTGTAGGAGTGTCAAAAACGTGCGAGTAATTGGATAGGATTTTTTCTAGATCTGGATGGCCCCCTTCAAAGTCGTTGGAGATATTTTCGGTGTTAAATAATTGAATAAAGAACCCTTCTCCATGGTAATTACTTGATAAGACTCTATTGGCTTCTTTATCAGATAATGCCTCCAATCCTTGTTTAATCCCTTGGAATGTGTATCGGGTCCCACACCAAGTGAATGCCATCGTTAATTTTGTATAGTCAGTCTCCACTGGTCCTAAGGTTGACAACCATTGGACCCCCAAAACCACTGAATACGCAGATTCTTGGAGGACAAAGAAATCTGCATGAATGACGCATCCTTGAATTGTCAATCTGATGCCCCGACACATCCCTACGCATTCGATCCAGGTATTATTGGCGATCTTGATCTGGAACTTCTTGCCAGTCTCAATTGTGAGCCCAAACTTATGTGCTATCTTTTTATCGATGAAATTGTGAGAGCTGCCTCCATCAATAAGAACCATAACCTCGGTGTCTCGAATTTTTCCTATTAGGCGCAGTGTTTGATGATGTTGTGCTCCTGTGATTGCATGGTAAGAAATTTCTGGCATTTCACTATCTCCTCCTGGATCTTCCATTACTGCTGGATCCTGATGAGTTTGAATCTCCTCCATGTCTTCAATCATGAAAAACTGTGGTCGAACACACCGGTGACCAGGTGAAAATTTCTCATCACAATAAAAACACAAACCTTTCTCTCTTCGTTCCCTAGCCTCTTGCGCTGACAATCTGCGGAAGTTTGGGTTCCCATTTTGGTTCGGTGCTGGACCTAACACTCCTGGATTTCCCGGACTCGGAAGTCTAGAGTTGAAACTAGTCACACTCCTTTGGGGTTGAATTTGCCGACGAGATTGTTGATAGCGTCCTTCTGCCAACCTAGCCAAGCCAATTGCATCAGTGAGGGTACGTGGCTTGTTCATTCTGACATCCGTTCGAAGATCATCCTTTAGTCCCCCAATAAAGCTACTAACAAGATAACTCTCAGGTAATCCATCCACTTTGTTTGATAGCTTCTCAAATTCTTCTTGATAGGTCTCCACTGAATGCAATTGTTTCAATCGTTTCAATGCTTCCCCAGGGTCTTCATAGTCCGTGGGTCCAAACCTCTGAAGGAGAGCACGGTTGAATTCAATCCAAGACAGAGAAATTCTGAATTTAATAAACCATTGATACCATTGCAAAGCTTTACCATCCAAATGGAATGAGGCAATGGACAATTTTTCATCCTCAGGTATGCCATGGTATATGAAATATTGTTCAGATCGGAACAACCATCCTTGAGGATTGTCTCCTTCAAATCTTGGAAACAGCAACTTGGGTTGGGGTTTTCTTGTGCCTGAGCCTTGAATCCTGGAGTTATCTAAGCAGGTTCGAGAGCTTCCTTCTCCTACAATTGGGTTTTCTCCAGTATTTTGCCGTGTAGGAGTTACCACCATTCTAAATGCTTGAAACTCACTAGTGAGATTCATCACCATTGTACTCAATTGGTCATAATTTTCGTTTACTCGTGTCTGCAGCTGGTTGTAGTTGTCGCTCACTTGAGTTAGGACAGCTTCCTGTTTAGAAAGTAGATCGGCTACTTCATTACGAAAATCAGTGTTTGCTTTCTGACGGGTTTCCATATCGAACGGCTCTGATACCAATTGATAGAGTGAATTTTGCTTCTTCTAAGACAGAATTTAGAAAGGGAAATTTAGATAGAAAGAGAGGAGATTGAGGAAATATTTGAGATAATCGATGATCTTATTTGCTGTCAGCTACCAAATTTATAGCCTTCAACTACAGTGAATTTAGGAAACTAATTACTTGGAGACTAAGAATCTAAACTAATTCAACTTCCTACGGCTGATTCCCAGCCTATCTAAATGGAAACAAAAACAACTTTTGCCTACTGACTACTTTATTAAATGACTGAGTCAAGCAATAATGCCTCCACGTGCTAAGGACCTCAACAACTCCACGCGTCCTCTATCTCTGACAATAACTCTACGCGTCCTCTATCCCTGCATGAAGGCATTCCATTCGTGCAGGATTTTCTTCTGGAGCATGGCTTGCTTGTCCCTCTTCTAATTGTGCATGAACCGTAACACTTTGATCCTTTTTCAGATGTTATAACATCTGTAAATTGCTGTTCGTCGTTGTAAAATTGGTAATACAATTACATGTCGTGCATTTATGATTGCGAGTTTGGTCCTCATGGAATTACAATACATGTGTGGACATCACCATCAGAGCAACTATTGAGTATGTATTTTTCCTGGTGGCTGGTGGGTCAATACAGGAAATGAGATTTGTATAAAAGGAGAAGTGTGGGTTTTGAGTTTGACACCTTTAGGCAATTGCTTGTAAGCAAGTGACTCCAAACCAGTCAAAATCGACACAGAGAAAATAAAGATGGAATACAAGACACGTGGTGGTATCTTAAGGAGATCAATCTCAAGACTTAATTATGGAATCTGAATGACATCACATCTTTTGTCTTTAAAAGTTTAAAATGATGACCAATTGCACACATTTTTTAAGGTATGGAAGCTATCATCTGTTTTTAAACGAGGGATTGTTCAAGTGCTAGCATTTTACTAATGGCCTTGGAAGGGAATGACCACGCCGACTACTCTGGCAGTGGGCATGTGGCTCCTGCTCTTTTGACCCTTCTTGTTATTGATACTTCACAACTAATTAAAAACCGTTAAAGTGCCAACTTACTGGCGTTTCTTAACATCTACAAAAGCAAAATTGAATTTATCAGTTTCGAATGGAGCAAGAAAAAAAGTGGTATGTAAGTGGCTCATGGGACATGATTGCAACCAAACCTATGAGGCCTTGACAACTAAGTTTCAAGTTTGTCCAGTGATTGGAAATTGGTATATGATTAATCTGAATCAACAAATTTTGATTCTGTATGAAATTATTGTTGTTGTATGTAATTATCACTGGCAAGTTCGAAATACGAGATCAGATCTTCTGACTCAAGTACTCTGTACCTAACTTGTACCAGAGAATCTGAGAGCTCGAAATACGGGTTCTTTACTCAAATTTGTAGATATAATGTTTGAAAAGTTAGCATAAAATATGAAAAGTTGTGTTCCCAGATAGATGTGTAGATGCTTAAAATAATAACAGATGTGGTTTCGTCCTGGGAATCTTGTGAAACAGAGCAAACCATTTTTTTTTCTCACTGGGTGAAGGATCACTTGGCCACATTTGTAACCGGAGGACTTTACATAAAGCTGTCAACTTTGCCACTTTGTCCTACATTGTCTAAGGCTAAGTTGCTTTGCTTCCCACTAAGTGTAATAGCGAAGCAACAGTGACATACTACTGCTTTTGCTGAGAAGTGAACAAAGGCTTGCTTTAAACATTTGATCCTTATTGTACAAAGAGAAGCTTTACTCAGGTCCTTATACTCCACGCTAACTCCACGAGAGCTTGCCTTACGTAAATTATACCTCGTAAAAGCCCCTGCGTTCTCCAACTCTCTCCTCGTAATGAATAGCACAGGCGTATATTTGTACCCTCTAATCGATTTTTTCGATACCAGCATATTATTCTGTTATAAATTTTCCCAAGATTAGATAACACTTAATTACAATTTTAATGATTTTAATAAATTTACGATTAAGCGAATCGAATTTGATCAAATAATAAAGTAGCTTGATAAAAGATTTGAGTTAATGAGCTGATGTCTTACGAAGAAAATGGACCTTAATTAATATGAACTGAATCTATATTGGGCTTGTGATAGAAAGCACAATATAAGAGCTATATATATAAGATTAAGGTATTCTACAGCTGCTTAAGAAAATTGTGAAAATTCGGATTCTCTAACCCATCAAGAGGTTCATGTGTTAAGAAAGTTGCAAAAAAAACCGTTAACGACACCTCGATGATCAACTTTCGTAAAGGTCATTGTGAAAACATGTTCGTTTCAGCTTCAAAAAGCTCAATTAAAGTTATGGGAGTAAAATCAAGTATTTTTTGTGTTTTCGTTCATTCACTTTCACGTTAGCTCATGAGCGCATAACTTAGGCTCATGTTACGCATTATAAGTAGTATTAGAGTTTGTTGATTTGCCTCAAAATTGCAAACTTATCAATTATAAGTGGTCTTTCAAGACCAAAAAGGACTCTCAGGGTAAAATTAAGCGATTTAAAGCTTGACTGATTACCAGAGAGTTCATTCAAAAAGAAGAGATTGGCTTTAATGTTACTTTTTCTCCAATATTCTCTAAGGATGTATTCAGAGTAATTATGACAATAGTAACTCATTATAATATGGGACTACATCAGATAGATGTTAAAACTGTTTTCTTGAATGGAGAGCTTTGTGAAGAGATCTATATAGAAAAACTTGAAGAATTTCATAGTCAAGAAAAGCCTAATAAGGTTTGCAAACTGAGAAAATCAATAAATGGTTTGAAACAGGTTTCCAAACAATGGTACCTTAAGTTTGATGAGGTTGTTACCTCTTTTGGCTTTGTAGAAAGTAAGTTGAAAGATGCTTGTATTACAAAGTTAAAGGAGCATAGTTATCTTTCTACTTTTGTATGTAGAGTACGCTACACGCGCCATAAGGTTTCAGGGGCATGGTGAGCGTCTGACGAGTGCACCACACACGTCAGATGCATCTGGAGGCACGTCAGAGCATAGCGCGTGTGTTGCACGCGTCATAGGCCCACGAGCACCCTTAACATCTCTATGACGTCACGCTAGTGTCAACATACTGTTAAAAAATAAAAACTCAAAAATTTCAGAATTCACAAAATTATCCCCGGGTCATTTTAGGTTGATTTTGGGGTCTTGTAAATTCATAAAGTGAGTTTTTTTAATAGATTTATTACATTAGTAATAATTAGGGTTTAACTTCTAAAAAATCAAATTAAAGTTATTACAATCAGTTTTGAGTGAAATTTCATGCTTTGGACTATAAATAAATAAGATAAATGTGGCATTAATGTCTCATATAGTACGTTTATTGCTTGAAATTGCATGATTGTCACTCTAATTGAGATTTTTCTCATATAAAATCTCAAATAAAGTTAATTAATGATGATTTCAGAACTAGTATGTGATAATGAGAATATGCATAAGGATTTACATGTATTGATGGTGCATTATCATGTATTATATGCCTATATAGAATGTGGTGATAACATCAAGGTGTATCCCTTGTGTTTATGAATCTGTTTGAGTACTGATGAGAATGTAGTCACCACAATGGTCTTTCAAGTCAGTATTTGCATTATTTTGCTTACATGTTTGGGGATGTCTTTGGTCTTGTGTTCAGTTATTCTGCCTACAGGTGTTGACCTTATATGAGATTTAGAGACGTGCATAAAGGCATTAGATGGAGGAAGCCAATGGTTGAATGATCTATTCACCTATAGGTGATAGAATCATAAGAGTTAGTAGTATGTACTCTGATCGTTTTTATGTGAAGGTTTTATCTGCATGAATTAAGTATTCAGGCCACAGGTATTTCATAGTATGTGTGATAAGATTCTCGATACAAATATTATTCGTGGCTTTGAGTATTGTCGTTATACTACATAAATGTTGAACATTACATTGTCAATTTTCTAGTCACCTTTTCTGTTAACAATAATAGTGTCACAATTGAAACCTCAATTAGTTTCATTTTAAAAAAGGAAGCAAGATGTGGAGTTTGCTTTGGAAATGACATATATCAACATGGCTATAGCGAGAGACAGGCCACCTACACTCACATCATACAGTTTAGATGAAGCTAAAGCAACATTTGTAGCCTGGGAAAGGTCAAATAGGATCTATTATTTGACCATTAAGAGATCAATCAAAGATCACCTGTTAAGTAGACTACCAGAAACAAACATATCCAAAGACTTTCTAAATAATGTCTCCCAAAGGTACAGGGTATCTTCCAATGCAGAGATAAGTACCTTGATAAAAGAATTATTTTGTATAAGGTATACAGGTGAAGGGGGAGTAAGGGAGTACATTATCATAATGGTCCACTTCTAAAGTAAGTTAAAGGCGTTGAACATCGTCATTTCTGATGCATGCATTGTACAACAGGCTCTAAATATGCTTCCTTCAGAGTTTGATATTTGGTTACGACGTACAATTCATAGGATGAGGCTTGGAACATCAATTCTTTGACTTTTCAATGCATTGTTGATGTGGTTCCGCAAGTTCACGGTTTTAAGTGGTATAGTATAATATCGTCCCACAGAGAGTAATTGTGTAAATACCAAGCTTGGATCACTCAATTAATTGGACTAAGCAGATTTGTAGGATTGGGGAATTAGATTAAGAAAATTAACTATCAAAAATAACAAAATCAATGCTAAACAAAAATGGGAATATCTTTAGGGGTTAATTCGAATGGACTGTGGTAAGCTTCAAGGACGGTTCCACTTTTAGCGCATTCTGTGGACTTTACCTGGATCAATTTATTAGGCGAATTTTTTGTTGATAGACGGTTAAGCCTAAAGTTTCTTAGATCCTTTTTCAAGGTATCAAAGGAGTATTACGCAATAATCCTAGTCTACTATCGTAACCTAGCAATCAAGCATAACCCATTATGTTCTTTGCTCACCCGGTTTTCTCTCATAAATTCAGTCTATGTCGAAATATGAAATTTATAAGTTCCCTGTTTTGGAGTTCCGTTATTAATTTTCACTTATCAGTTTTTCAATTAACAACTGATGTCAAGTAATGGTTGGCCAAACACAATACCAGCAAAATTAATATCAAAACAGAAAAATCAACTTATAAATCCACACTCATAAATCTATCGAAATTCAGTCTACAAAAATTAGCTAAAAGCTTCAACCCAACCTTGAAGCTTTGAGGAAACTACTCAGTCATGATAGGATGAATACCACAAAAATTATGCTTAGCAAACAACATTAGGAGAGATTAAATAATAGAACAGAAAATGAATGAGTTTTCGGGTCTCCCTCTAATGGTGCGTCACTGAGTGGTCTCTTCAAGTTGCACCTGCGTTGTTTTAATGATTTGAAGCTCCTCTCTGGCGTAATGTTCGTCTTCCACCTGTTGCTTGTCTCAAGCTCCACACCTCAAGCTATCTTCTCACGTTCTCCATTTGCCACGTTCCTTGTCTCCACCAGCTCACGTTTTTGGTGTGTGAAATGAGTGATGCCTTCAGCTGCTTCCTTTGCCTCCTGCATTCTCTTTGGTGAATCAGCTTGGTGGTCAACCTCCAGCAGCTGTGTGGTCTCCTGGTGGGTCAGCGTCTGCTCCACTGTAGCTCTCTTCTTTGTAACGTGATGTTTTTTTATGTATCTCTCTATGCCCTCTTCAGTCCACGCTCACTTCTAGTTCTAGCTCTCTATTTTTTTCTGTCCACGCCCTCTTCTCGTTTTTTCAGCTCCTCCAGTCCACGTACTCTTCAACTTCCACCCCCTTTTGATTCACACACACCACCTTTCTTCCTCTCTTTTGTGGCTATTTTTTATTCCTCTCTAAACATCTCCTTTAATTTTACTCCCTCTTAGCCAACTCACGTTGTTTTCTTTTAAAACCCCTACTCCTTCACTTTGTAACGCCCAGCTCTCACCACACCCACAAAGTTAACACCCAGCCCTTCTTTTTTTTAGACCACCCCTTTTATTTTTCTCTTGGCAGTGCATGAGGGGCTGCTATTCTTGCATGGGTGTCCTGGCTTTCCAGCTATCCTCCATTTGCCTTAGCATAGTGCGTCTTCAACTCTCTAGCTGGTGTCTGCTTTGTTCTTGTTGGCTTCCTCCCTGTCTCTGCAGTGCTCCAACAAGTGGGTCAACTAAGGTGTATGGGTTGGTCCTCTTTTACTGCTAACTTTTGAGAGTCATTTATTTATTTCTTTTCATTCACTAGCTGCCAACGTAGTCTCCTCTCTAGCTTCTCACGTCCCCTTTTTTCTTATTTTTCACCAGCGTTTTTAGCAACATTAAACTTGTCCAAAGGAACCAGGGTGGTGGAGCCTCCTCTTATGCTATTCACGTTGTCTCTTGGAGCTTTGTTTGATGGTCTAAAGCTCCTCCACCTGTTGCTTGCCTTAATCTCCACGCCTCAAGCTTGTTGTCCTCTAGTTAGTGTAACATTATTTCCTCCTAACTCACACCTTGCGTTTCTGCTTTTCTCCATGCTTCCTCCAGCCATAATGTTTTCTATCCATTCGCAAAAAGCTCTTGCAACCAACGCCACCAACTCCTCTCATTGTAGTGTCATTTTTGTGCCTCCTTCAGCTATGTCGTTTTGGCTTGTCCTCTTAGGAGCTGTCCTTTTTGTTTCTTTTTTTTTAATTCACCTGCAGTAACAACTTCTTAATCTCTAATTTGAGGCCAAATTTCATGCTTTTATGAGAAAAAAATAGAAAATAAAATAAATAACAAACTCAATGAAAATAAATAAATTAACCTAAAAATGATATTAAAATGAATGCATGAATATGTAAAATAAATGCAAATATGAC